>DWQX01000341.1:0-46955 GCA_018245475.1 Pharmacophagus antenor | reverse complement strand
ATATATATATATATATATATACATATACATTAAAAAAATGACTTGTTTTATCTTCATGATAAATCATTAATTATACTATGCTCAGTAAGAGTAGCATGTTGATAAAACTCAATACTATGGTACAAATTTGTAGTTACGACAATGTAGACATGATATCATGAGGAATATTAAATTTTAATTTAAGAAATTTGTATTCCTTAATTTATTTTCTACGGTACAGTGAGATTTAATATATCACACTACTATAAATTGTTATTGCCTTTTTGTCAGACATAATTCTTAGTGCAATTCTCAAAGTATTTTCCATATACGTTATCATACGAGCATCGTTAATAAGAATAGATTTTATAATATTATAAATTATTCAAACTCTGATGACAATCATTTAATCTTTCTCTAGAATTGACATACTAAAGTAAAAGAAGGTTGCTTTTTTTCTCAGTAGTGTATCCTAATAATGGTTAATTCGTGAAACCAAAACAGGGAACTAAATAATATTTTTTTGAAACACATCGTAGAATTTAATACTCAACGTAATAACTCCAATTTAGTAATAGATTTTAATAATCTTCAGCCACATCTTTTATTAAAGAAGTGATACCAGGTGAGATATGTCTGATGTATGTAAATATTTTTTTCTTAAATCTCACAAGTATATTTACATTGAGACAAGTTAATCTAAATAAATATTACAATGGAAATATTTATATTGCAACACCACAGTGCCGTTTAAGATTTACAGTAACTGTAAATAATAAAGTTGAATGGAATCGGATAAAAGAAAGAAACAAGGCGAGTCGTTTAAGGCGGTGAGTCCGCGCAGACGTTTGAATAAATCCGTTAAGGGTGCACATGCCGCGGCGCGCCGGCGCGAGCCGGTCGCGTGGTGAATCTTGTCGACCGAGACTGAGGGTGCTCCCACTATTACTGTCGCTTATTATTCTATCGATAACGTTATTTCAATTATTTTGCATTACTTTTTAGTTACAATATTATGTATTTTTAAACACGTACCCAGTGAAAAAATATAAGTGAAATTTGTTACGTAAAATTGCTTACATAAAAGTTTTCGTAATTTGTTCTAGTAGTATTTATAGAACTTTAAACGTCATTGGCTGTTTCTAATTATAAAAAAATATTTTTAACATCTTATTTTTTAATAATTAGTCAAATCAAAAATACCTGTTCACATAGTAACAAAATGTTTTTTGAAATAGGTCGGTATTAAAAATATTACTTAAAAATCTGTAATGATCTCAATTCAAATGTGTTTTTCTTTATTAATATGTATTTTTGTATTATTTTTTTTATACGCAAATATTTTCGTACTGAATTTTGTTTTAACAGATTCAGCTTCATACGTGCTACACGTCTAAACGACCTTTAGAAATTTCCATGTAACACGGAAGTCCATGCATCCTTTCCGGGATCACATTAATAGTATGGTGTTAAAAGTTTTTGGAAACTTCTCTATCACTCTCAATCTCACACGCTATAACAGCATTGCTCTATTACGGTATTCGTACATATGAGAACTTGAATATTTTATTTACAACTCATCAACATCATGTGAAATTAAGGTCAAATGTTGACCCATTGCAGGAAAGAATCCTTATTAGTATGATTTACATTTTTAAAATTTTTGGAAGCAATAGCAATGAATTTTAAAGGTATACTAAGAAAATGAGGATTATTAAGAATAAGAAAAAACGCATTCTTCACAAACCGCATTACGTCGATATCGAGAGCCCGCAGTACCATCCCTACACTGCAGCCACCTGCCACCCGCACCCCTACCTTATATTTTATTCCACTTAATCGTCCTTTCCGTTATGTTGTCCGTTTTTTTATCCCATACTTAAAGCAAATATTCCTGTTTCTATAAACCCTATACTGTCCGATCGCCCTATTAACTATAATAGACACTTTTAATTGAGAATCTATAAAAGGTTTCGCGAAATGTTGTCCCTATATGGCCGAGGCATTCATCATGGAAGCCGTGGTTCTCATCTGCCCAATTAATAAAAGTTGACTGTAAGGAATGGTGGACTACTACGGCGCTAGCCGCTCGCGCCTGCGCAGCCCGCTGGTACCGGTTCTGCATGCAAGCAGCTGAAAGCTAACTACCGACCGTCGTTTTATTTTGATTTACTTATTTATCAAACATGTACGTGTATACTTTACGACGGATTTGCGCGGCACCCACAACACAGCATACAGACTCATTTACAAACACTCTAATCGCTTATTTTTTTAACCGTATCTCTGCATCTGCTAACGACAGACACTTCGAATTTCTTTTATTAAGAACCTGTTAGGTTTTCTATGGGGTAAGGTTTTATGCATAAAAAAACGGCCGTGGTCATAGTGATACCGTCAATCGCTTACTATTGTATCAACCGAAATCGAGGGAACATTTGAATTCGTAAAAAGAAATTCGAACAAAGGGAAAACAAAAACAGAAGGAAAAAAAACAATATAAAGTAGCACGGGCGCGTGCCGGTGCGACATGTGCACGCGCCGTTCATAAGACGAAACCGGAGAGGGGTGGGAGCGGGGGAGGTCGCAGGGAACGCGGGGTGCCTTAACGGGCCACACGTGCCCCGCGTTGCCGTTATGTTTGCCGTGTCTCGCCAGAGGGCGTAAGGGGTATTTTGCCCTCTTTTATGCTCCCCGAAGCACTTTCTCCCTGAAACCATACATCCTTTATTCGTAACAGAACACCTCGTGACCAAAGCAGATTACCTATATAATTAGATTTCCCGTGATTGCAACAATGAGTTAATTGAGTGAAAAATTGTAAATTTGATATGGAAGAATGAATAAATTAATTTTTGATGTACTGACTATTCAGAATATTATACTTTAGCTTAAATTTACAATATTTTGATAATATATTTTTTAAAATATTACTTTTAAATATTTACCTGGCCGGCGAATAACTCTTATCAGTTTTGAAAGAATACACATAGATTTATTTGAAAATTTACGTGCTTAAAATGTTCTTAAATTTGTTTAATTATTAATTATCTATACTTCAAAGCACATTCCTTTATAGAGTGAAAAAATGGTAATTCAGTTTCCTATATACATTTCACTTTTCTACGAATTATAGAAGCAATGAAAAATAATAGAATGATTTAATTTCAAACTATGGGCCTTTTTGAAGATTACCTATTGAATTCTTTATTTCAAGGGTTGTTTATTATAGAACGATAATACACATTCTACTGCTTTACATCTTTCCTGGTCTTACTACAACTCTTACCCATTATTTGAAAAGTTTTAAAGGAGACATGTTACATTTTTATAATATTACTTACGAAAAAGTTTAATCAATGACAAATAGAAATTGAAAAGTGTATCACTTTCGAACTCGCCTGGTTAGCTGCCACTGTTAATCTGTCGATAACGGCATTGATGTATTACGATAGTCATACTACGTGAACCCTAGTATTCTGGTCGAGCAAGCTTTACCATCATCGTCATTAAATTGTCAGTAAAAATTGTTTCGTCACTAAATATCATTCTATTGCATCAAGCTATTGTACATAAAAAATATTTCTTAAACTCACTTTCTTAATGTATTGAATGTTATTATCTATTCAAAACTGATTCTAAACATTTATTACTTAACATCAGGTGAAATTTAGGTTAAGTGTTTAAAAATATCATAAAGCTATA
Organism: Pharmacophagus antenor; assembly: GCA_018245475.1. Taxonomy (NCBI): domain Eukaryota; kingdom Metazoa; phylum Arthropoda; class Insecta; order Lepidoptera; family Papilionidae; genus Pharmacophagus; species Pharmacophagus antenor. The sequence continues at coordinate 43,271 of DWQX01000341.1, read as the reverse complement.
AGGATGTAAAGAGGTTAAACCTTTTGCTGGAAATCACAATATCTAATATATTTATTTTTGTGTCTCCCTTGAGTTACAACTAATACCTAACATGTATGTACAATTATAATCAAATCAAAATTCCAATACTTCATACGAGATATCCCGTAACTGGCAGCTTTTGTACATTCGACTCCTACGAGATATTTCATAATTTAACAGTGCATTTGTAAAAAAAAATGTCTGCTTTTATTTGCGAATGAAATCGCGTTTTAATCGCTATTATAAGAAGATGTTTTCTCGCTGGTGTTGCTGAAAAATGTATAAATATGTAATACTAAACAATCATTCATAAAACATATTTTTTCTTCTTTATTCTAAATTCGTAATTATAATCACTTTTCGAACTACAATTTTCGGTATCACTAATCGCTTACAAGGTATAGCAGCGTCAAATACGTAATGTAACAATTGAGAAGTTTATCGTTCAACAGGCATGACCTAACATTATATCGAAAATCTGCTTAATATATTTATTTACATTATAAACCAATGAAAGTAGTTATTTAATAATTTATCAATTAATGTAATACATATTTTTAACTATTAATTAATAATATAAAATGATACGTTCATTCAATATATCAATTAATATTTTAATGGCAAACACATGTCTACTCGATTGCGTAACATAACAACATTACCTTGTGTCATTATACAAACAACAAGTTCTCAAACGTCAAGCACAACATCAAAACTTTATTCACAACTATAACCTTAATTAATCTTTCTTGTAGTACAAATAGCCCTTTTATTCGTGTCTGGGTGATTTTCAAATCAGAATAAAATTACTCTGTTTACCTTCAATACATCCATAACACTATAAATGTATTGAAAGGTAAATTATATGGGTATGGTAAGCGCTGAAAACTTCAGAACTGACTAACAGAGATCTCAATGTAAACAACGAACGTGGTTGTTTCGCAAAGTTTCTAAGTTTACATCTAAGCTACGCCCCGCCCGGCTGCGTGCAACGGCCAATGGCGCCGGAGGGCGGGGCGTGCTTTAAGGAAATCTAAGCTCAAACATTCCGACATCTAAAAACAAAATTATTGTTCATAATTTAACCAAACTCATACAAAATCTGCTCTAATTTAATACTTAAGTATAAAAATCAACAGCCTTAATGCAGCGATTATTTCGCTCCCAACAGCCGTGATACGTAACAAGCTTCCATAATACAACACATTAAGGAACCTTATATTTGCGTACATTAATACTCAAAAGCAATTTTTCAGCTTACGTTCTGTCTGGCGTGTAGGTTCATATAGACCGACAATTAGCGGGTGTATGAGTGGTAGCGACGCGAGCCACCTGTCAAGTGGCCATTTCATCAAATCATTTCTTTATTGCGCAGCCTCCGTCCGACCTGCTCCTTTTTTTGTCAGAGTTTTGAAAAAAGAGCGTTATTGTGGATGAGTCGGGTAGGTCGGGGCGCGCGAGCCTCGTTTCAGTCAAGTGCCAGGCGCCGAACACGAAGCATCGTGCCGGTACGCAAACCGACCCCGTACAGCCTTCAACACGTCGACATCGTCCGTTCTTACGGCTTTACGAAATCGCAATAAAACAAAATGAAAATTAACTTCGCGATCGTAGTGAAATTTTAAGAAAATAAACATTTAATACCACTCAGTGCGAAGCATAAGTGATTAAGTGAAATATTTTGTGCCGAGAATTATTGCTTGAGGTAATATTTTATTTTTTAATATATAGAAATTATTAACTATATTAACAAATTACTATTTGAGTTTCAACTAAAAAGTTGGTGCCTTGGATAAGGCGTACTTTAATATGTCAAGAAGCTGTCTTCTATCCTGTAAAAAGCAATGAATTGTTAGTATAACACCTTTATTTTACATATTTATTTAAATTTTTTAGGTATTTTCTTTATTACTTTTTTAAAAACTAATGTTACAGTTCTACATTAACGGTAGATGTCAATAAATATAGCTACTTCGTACAGGCCGTTTTAATTTATTAAAATTAATATTGTTAGCCATAGACATGGTTCCGCGTTTGCATTGCAGCCTAATCCTCCTACCATACTCTAATTCTTTTATTTTGAATAACGATAATCCATATTTAATGAATTTCTATAATTTTTTCGCTACGGACTAATTAATAATTGCATATATTTTTTTTAAAACTCAATACTTATTATAACATCATTTATAATATTTGAAATCAATAATAAATTTAATGATTACACACACCAGTCTTTTAATACTTTTCTTCATATATGTATTATAGAAAGGAAAATAAATACTATCTGTATACAATAGCCCAGTCTTGCCCCGTTTAGATAAAATGAAAAGAAATAAAATCTGCTTACATTGAATGTGGCAACGGAGGCAATTACAAAAATTGCAAAAGCCATAAAGAGATTATTTAACCATATTTGCTGATATAGCGAGGTTTTGGTAAATATCATAACAAAAATCAGATTCTTTTTCGATTCTTTCTTCAAGACGAAATACAGCAGGACTTCGATCGAGTAATCTAATCATAGCCATATCTTGCGAATTATGATTGGAAACAGACTTTCTACTAATACACCTAGCTCGGTTTTTAGAAAAATCTAAATTTCTTTCCATTGCTTTTATTATTCATAAGGAAAATATTATAGGTTGGTGCTATTCGACTATATGCAACATAATTTTTTTTTATTTAAGCAATTGCAAAAAAGAGGCTAGAGTAGCTCTTTCTTTGAAACGATAACCGGATATATTATTTATTGAAATTTCCAAGAGCGAGTAAAGGGGCTTAAATTTTTACGCGATCTTTGTCATTTCAATTAAATAAAATACGTTCCTATAAAAGCAAATCGTAACTGCTTTAATAATATCGTTTAATTGCGACAACAATTTGGCGCTGATTGATTTCTTTAACACTTGGTCGAGTTCCCACCACGGGCGGAAAGAAAAAATGGGTGGCGACGGTAGCGCTACTGGTAATTGCCGCCTGGCAACTAGTAAAGACTTGCTTTATTGAAACAAGAAATTGCGACACACAACCCCAACACATGAGTCCACTCGTTACTCAATTAGCTTTAATAGAAGGATTGAATTGCATACACGTGTTACTTGTACATTCATAAAATCTTCGCCTAGCAAAAAATATATAATAAAAGTTACCAGTTAGTACTTTACCAACATTAATAAATTGTTTGTAGCGCATTATTACTTAGCCAATGCAAACACACTATTCAATTAGTTAATGAAAGAATAAAAACCGACTTTATTCTCACATTTAGTAATGTTACAATTTAATTTAACTTACACGATTAATTTATTGTAAAATTGAACTGAATTTTATTACGTGCCTTGTACAATCTTTAGCTATTGGTAAATGATACCCCTATCTTTAACTGAGAGGCGCAAGTTACGATGTTTGCACAGTAGCACGTTGCGCACATCACCTCCAGACACGATTTTGTTACCACGGCGATATCATGGACCACCATTTCTTGACGCAGCAATACGCGCATAGATGATATATACCTAAATGTACATCTATTATAGAATAAAAAAAATATTAATACAGCTCACTAGCGAATTAAATAAAAACATGCTTACGCATGCTTTAGCTAGAATCATTGTATAATCATACAATCCACCCATCCCCATAATATTTCCATCACGATAATTACAAAAATTTAGCGAATCATTAGTAGATCGTAATCTACTCACGATTTACTTACGTTAGTTGGAGTATGACACTGATAACAAATTCATTCCATAACATAACACGTATTAAGCTAATGAAGATTGTTTCAGTCGGGTTTCCCGTGCATTATTAATGCGCGTACGCACTGGACGCCGCGGTGCTAGACCGCTTCCATAATTGTGTTTCTTCATTTACTTGATTGAGCTTTTAATGTGATTCAATGTCAACAAACAAGCGAGCGGATTAATCAGGGCTAGAGCTGTCAACAAAACTCATACGTCGCAATCGACGTTAATAGCAGTGGTCACGTCAAAGAGTACTACTGATTGTAATACTGTATGGCGGAGTTATGGATTAAAAGAATAAATTCACATTATTAAGTTTCAAGATTACCGAAAAATGTATTATTGTAGAATATATAATTTTATTTGCAAATTCTTAACTTCAGATATTTTCAATATAATTACATAATTATCTATATCCTAAACAATGCACGTTTCATTCGTATGAACAATTGAATATTTTTTTTTAATAGTTACAAAATTATTTATTATTATTTCGATCATCGTTTTTTTTTTCATAATGTGCAATCGGAGAACTTCCCCACTCACATACATTCCCCACATACATATAATGAATATCAATTAACAGTAAGAAACGTTAAAGATAAATATAAAAGTTATTCTGTTCCGTTTAGGATGTCTCGACATATGCTCCTGTCACGACTGGCGGAACAATTTCAGTCGTCATCGCCGCCACCCACGCAAAATTTCCCGTCGCCTATCCGTATTCCTTCCCCTCCCTCACCTATATCTCCTCGTTCTCCTCCACATACACCAGACTCCATAAGTCACCACCGATTGGATCTTCTACAACTTGGAGATATCGAAATAGCGGGCAGAGCACTAAAACAATATGCTCGCGCTACTGGTAAGATTTGGTTATTTTTCTTTATAATGACATTTTTCAATAAAACACTAATTTCCAAAAAATTAACATTGCCAATGCCAAGGCAACCTTCCTTTGATGAGAATAAGATGTAATAGATTATTGTTTTCAACACAAAATTGAACAGACGATTGTGAAAAACTAAAAAACATACAATAACTTACATTCCTTGTTCCCTAAGGTTTTTTTTAACTACTAAATAAGCCCCATTAAGGTATACTCCACAATACTAGAAAAGTATTGATATAGTTATACTCAGTTTTACAAAAATTAAGAGGTGCAAAATCGATCACTCTTATTATCGATCCGAAAGGTTTTAATTTTTATATTCGTAAGTTTATCTTATTGAAGCAATACTTTTTTATTCGGAATATAATATAAAATACATGTCAGTTACTAATCTAACGACTTACAAACAAAAAGTATAATATACTATATTCATTAAAATAATAACTAAGTTAGATTAAACCATGACATTTGCAAATGCATCATATTTAAAACTATTTAAATGCTTAGATAGCCTGTTATTATTGAGATAATTGATAATGCATCAAGATTTTTTTCTTATCTTAGCGTTAAAAATGAAAATGATACATTAAAATTGACTTGCTCCTGTTTAGAATTGGGAGCACTGATGTATTGCAGCAGTTTGGGAGCTTTGTACGGCGGAACGAGCGTGTGGCCACTATTAATGCCAAGAGCTTCGCCACAATATCCTTTGCCACCTCTTGAACACATAAGACGAACTCCGCCCAGAGATGGTAAGGTTTTTTAAAAATATTCTCAATAAATAATACGGATATTGTCTTTATTAACCCTCTAACCGCGGAGGAATCTTCGAAACCCTTTCTTCTGGGGGAAAATCAGGATTATATGGAATTTTTACCCACTAGAACCCCGTCGATGGTCGTTCCCAGCCTTTTCGATGAATTGCGAGATCTCCATTTGGGACATAACTGCGGCACCTTTAACGCTGTGCTATGATGATGATAGCCCGTCCCAGGACCTGCGATAGTAGACCACAATGGCGGGGACCATGTCCAGCCATTGTCCTCGGGGTCGATGCAAGGGCAATAGACCCCCATCCTTACCACCCACGACTCCAGAGGCCCTTTATGGGAAAGAAACACCATTTAGCGGAGGGCCATCACGAAGCATGTTAGCACCACAATGACCTCGACTTGAAGCGGGATCTGCCCTCTGTCGACGTACAAACGCTTAACTTTAATAGACAAACATAAAACGATTTCCACGTCGCCTGCGTTTGGAGGGTTAAACACAACTTTATTTTTTATTTATGCAATGAATTTGAAATGCATTAAAAAATATTACACTTTTGTTAGGAGGAAATTCCATTAAGATGCCAAAAGTGTTTAATTTTAAGAATTCAAAATGAAAATCCTTTAAATTAGCATCAGGTCATTACGAAACTTGTATTCACCTCGCCCTCCTTACGTTGCTTCTTCTATACGCAGTTCATTAGAATAGCTATCTGTTGTGTTTGCCGATTAATAACTCGTACCACTGATACGTCGCCGTTTACATGTCGTTTACCTCCACAACCGGAGCAAACTTACATGTTTCCTACACGCCAAGGAAAAGCAGTTCATACCTACAAAACAAGCGCCATTCATTGTCATTGTGTTCAAATTCTTTATGTATTCAAATTGCCGCTTATCCATGTACGTACCGGTTTCAACATAACGCTCAAGATAATGAATAAAACGAACCTAGATTCAAAAACAACTTGATTTTTTTAAAGAATTATTATTGAAACAGTATTTTTAAGTAATAAAAACTTACAATATTCTTAAATTAAAACTTAATATTTCAGATTATAGCATAACATTTACGTAATTTAAACTGTAACAAGGAACAATTAAATGTCGAAGAATAATTATTTTATCATTAATTGAATTATTAAACTTAAGTTAAATCCAAAAATAATTACGTCAATAATTATTACTGCATATATAACCTAGGAATTTTGTTCTGGTATAAGTGATGACGTAACTATTCAATAAACAACGGCGCACCTGTACAGATTTCACAAGTCATTTCACAGACGTCCTTATTGACCCGACCGACTTTAAATTTGACTACGTCGCGTGAAGATCATTGAGGTTAAATATTAATAACTACTTTATTTTAGATGACGAAGAAGAGCTCCCGCTGAATTTGTCCATGAAAAATCGTCAAATTTGGTCGCCGGGCAGCGCTTGTGAGCGTGAAAAAGAAGAAACAGGGGATGACTCGCCACGCTTACGATGGGAGAGCAGGGAAGTAGACGAAACCCCTTTAGAGTTAGTAAAGAGATGTCAGAGCAGCCCTCACGGATCTGAACGCACACTGAGCACTGAAAGACGCTGTCCATCGGCTCCCGCTTTTCAAACGTTTCCTCCGCCACCTCCGCAATCCGGTGATATCAACTTCAACCTTCTTCTCAAAAACGAAAGTAGAAACGAAAAGTCATTCCAGGTAATATTCATGTCAGTTTATTTTTATAACGCGTTGCCTCACTCGACCAATAAATAGCGACATCCTTAAGAAAGATAGGGATAACTGTACTATTTCCGTTCGAAATGGTTTTAAATAGAAAACCAGTACCAGTTTTAATCCTTTTTACAAATCAAATAGCAAAAACTGCACTTGTCTTAATAAGTACTCTGGTATCGAAACAAGTCGCGCGTCCCTGCATGCGGCTCACTCGTTGGTCGTCTTCTCGCCTTGTTGTACTACTCTTTTTTTTCATAGCATCAGTATAAAAATCCGCATCGGCTTTAATCAAAATTCCAACTTTTAATATCACAACCAGACGTATTATAATTGGACTAATAATTACCTTGTATCATAAGATGATAAGACTGTAACGTCAGTATTTGTTACAAATAAAACTTAGTTTCTACACATTTTTTACTCTAAATTGTACATAATTTCAATAGGAATTTCATTATTGCTCCATTATACTAACAATCCTATTAAAAATTAAACTGCACTAATAATATAGATTAATGTTAAGTTATTCACTACAGTACTACCGTCCGTTACGTCTTCTTTAAAATAGCAAAAGGTGTAAAATAATACAAAAGCGGGACGTAAATTATCAATACTTTACAGGTGTGAATTAAGAATTCGTAATAATACAAAGTAAATATAATTGTCAATAAAAGCTTAAATGATACGTGAGCTGCGCCCGGTGCACTGCGGTGGAAAGAGACGCGTGCGGGCCACGCGACCGCCAAAGCTCCTGCCTAATTACCCATACCGGACAACACACTTTACGCAATTTGCTTTTGTTAATTAATGGTATAATTAATACATTATATGCATTAAATTTAATCATTAATAACTTCACTGTTAAAATAAAAACTTCATAAAACATTACGTACGTTGTGTCATATTTGTGTTATGTTTAAAGATAAAGATAAGAAGAAACTATTTTTATTATGCTAATAATTAATATGATTTTACTTAATTTTACGCATAATTGATAACACAAGTACGAAAAAAAATTTGCAAAGAAATTTTCTAATTAGTTTGATCTATTCAATTGTATTAAGATAACAAAACGAGTACATTTTAAAATAATCATCGCTTAAAAAACAATTGTCATCAAATTTCAGGTCAATCACCTTTTAGATAACCCTCGAAATACGGTTACCTAAAAGGCCATAAATATAACCAACGATTAACTGCGCCTTAGCATATTTAATTCGAAAGACTAACAAAAAATCTCCGACTGTATCAGGTATAGTCAATAACCATATGTGGATGGCTATAGCTTGGCACCTGTGTTGTTTATAAGAGTCCATCGATATTATATTGTAAAAAACCAAAAAAAACTGTCAGTTTTTATAGGGCGCGAGGCGAGGCAGCTGGCCTGCCAACTGTCACAGCGGCCCGCTACGCGGATTTGTGCCGCGGATTATCATTCGCCGCATATTTAACGACTAACCACCCGACTAATGGCCTCAAAACTTTCTTTTGTAACGCATTAAAAGAAAGTTATGAAAATCGTTTGCAAACGGTTATTCATTGAAAATATTTCTTGCTCCGTCATAATGGACCAGTGTCTAGTGTAAACTTCAAGTTGCCAAACTGGAATCATTTAATTTCCACAGTACTAGTAATGATAAATAACAGCGACTCGCTATTCCGCTAAAATGTCCCAGTATAGCGAGCCTAAAAGCTATTATCGATTTTATTACTTCAATTAATTTCAGTACTTATTTGAAGACATATTTATAAAAGACTTAACCTTAGTTACAGCCTTAACTTACTCAAAAAGGAAACTGCGAATGATCATGATTTTAATTTATAAACAATATTTGTATTTCTTAAATATTTCAAATATAAATATTTTTTTTTATTATTCCCCGACTATTAAAAAAAATCAATATTACCAAATCCCTTCTCTGTTCCTCATTAACAAACTATTACAACACACACGAAGAAATAATACAGATACAAAACATCTGAGTAAATAAATCTAACATTGAATACTTCTGTCTAATAAGTACGCGTCGTGTGTCCGGAATATTAAAGCAAAGATTTGAAAATTTTCATAATGATTCTAAAGAGATTCCGCGTGCATATCATTTAAGGATATGTTATTAATATTACCTACATTGCATATTTTTAAATAAGAATCAACTATATTTTAAAACCATAAAATAATGTTAACCATAAAAAGTACAAACTAGCCTTTTGCCACTAATTTATTTTTAAAAACGTATGACAATTGTTCGTCAGTGATATACATTTTAATAAACGTATGTAGGTAATGAAAGTTATTTTTTACTAATAGTAGAACTAGAAGCTTTTGTTATCAAAAAGATGTTTAATTTCATTGTATCTAACTCATTTTTCACGTTGGAGAAGGTGATTGAGAATTATTATTTTGTTTATAACTACAAAAAACATTTTTATATCACATTATAATTATTTATTTAATGAAATATACACAAAGCAAACTTTTAAAGAAATAGACACAAACATTTCTTTCTCATAAAATCAAATTAAAGTACCAATTGATTTAATAATTACTGGGCAGTATAAAAGAACTAGAAATTGGATCATGGAGAATCAAAGGAATATATAGAAAAGAGTTTGAAGCAGCCTGTTATTAGTCTATTACTATTGGCAGTAATAGTGATAGATACTGACAAATACCATATCCGTCTAATCTTTTAATAACTTTAATTAAACAGTACTCTACTAAAGGAATTTTTATTAAAGTTATATAACTGCTATTGTTTATTAGCATGAGATTAAAATTTATTATGTATAAGGTTGACTACTTACGTATCTAAGACTTTTATAAAAAAAAAATAGATAAAATAAATTATGAATTAGAAAAATATATATTTTTGGGTTCTTACACGAGTATGACCACACATCACAAAGACCACACCTTCCAAATTGTCTCTAGGACTAGCGGTTTAGGATGCTGTATTGATTTAAGTCAGTCAATGAATCAGTCGGGACTTTGATATTTTTAGATACAGATTGATGATAAATACGAAAATTGTTTTGTGTACAGTGTAAACAATGCGGTAAATGCTTCAAAAGGTCCAGTACGCTGTCCACTCACCTGCTCATCCATTCAGACACGAGACCTTATCCCTGTCAATACTGTGGGAAGAGATTTCATCAAAAATCCGACATGAAGAAACATACTTACATTCATACAGGTAAGGTTTGTGGCATGCACTAGCTATATTTTATCTAATTTTGATATTTTACTCGTATATCTTCATTAATAAGTTACGGTTAGCGTTAATCAGGAATATTTTACATTTTTCTTAAAGAGTGAAATCCTTTAATTGCTAGCACACAGTCGGAACGAAATTTATTAATGTTACGAAAGTTATCGCGTTTAAGTATTTACTAATTTCCCCTAAAGAAATTTAAATGGAAAATTATAGCTTAAGTGTAAAGTTACGTTATATAAACGTCATAATTGGAGTTCGGCACTTGGTGGAGTAAATTCGAAATTAATTTCTTAGAAACTTGTAATAGAACTTGATGTATAATATTATTACGGTGCTCTCACATTTATTACTACCAAAACCCAGTAACTAGGCAAATTTGAAAAACTACTATTGCCCCGGAATCGTACTGGGCACCTACATATTATAAGTAAGTAGTAAATCACTGCGCTACGGAAGCAGTTAAACCACAATTACAGAGGTAGCCCTTAAGCCTTTAAGATAAAAATAAGTAAATAATCTTTAAAAGTAATGAAAAGGATTTGAAATACGTTTTCTCTGATAAGATATATTTTAATTTTGTCATCTGCAATTAATGTCTAAACTCACTGTACACTCGTTTGCAGTGTCTTTGGAAAAAAAAAATAGAACTGCAGTAATATACCGCTAGGGATAGAATATTAAAACATGTATAATTATTATTTCGGCTATAAACTGCGGCCTGTTCCCGAGGTAATGGATTATCAATGAGCAAAAAATATGAACTGTCGAGAGCTTACCGCGCCAGCTCTTATCATCTTGTCTGAGGTCGTTTTTAATGTCTGATGTTTTATTATTGCTTATATGTTAAAACAGTTTCATCATAATATTTAGCAGAACATAATAACCTACCAAACATAAACTTATTAATGTTGAAATTTTTTTCATTAATATTGTATTGAGTTATACTTACACTTTAGAATATTTAATTACAAACTTTAAAAATTCACGCATGGTTCTATACTACGCCTCAGTATTTTTGTGTTCACGTCAAGACGAATTGAGCCTCAAAAAAAAAGGCGATACCGTATTGGCCGTCTGCGACATCTCATCACGTATCTGCATCGTTTCGAATGATTTACGGTAGCCGTACATGGCCATCGTCCTCGAATAAATACCTCATCATCAATATTCCAAAATGCGGTTCGTCTTGCAATTAGCCGCGCAGCCTTCACAGACCTTCACATGGCGCGACGATCACTGCACAAACAAAAAGTCCAGTTAAATCCTGTTCTATCTATAAAATTGTTTTGTGTTTTACAATGTTATTAATCGATGCCTTACCGTAGGCATTAGTGAAACAAATGACGGTATGTCTAAGTTTTTGCACAGATAATTATTTTTCTTTGGAAATTGTAATGAAATATCTTACGCTTTTTATATTCAAAATAAGAGAGAAACAAGAATTTTATAAATAATCATTGAAAATTACTATATAATTTCTAACTTACCGTAATTTTTATGGATGGATTACTGTTTACTTATGTTATTTTCACGTAAAAACTTCATCATCAAAAGGGTAACATGAAGAGCGGCCGCGATAAACTTAGATTTGGGTCATAAGATTCAAAATAGAAATATAAATTAACATAGTTTTCGCTGCTTAAAAAATCTTAACATTGATATTAGCAATTATTATTTGAAGGTAACAAAACTTCTATTGCTAAACAATGTTAGATATAAAAATTAAAACTACGTAAAATTTCTTGAAACAAAAACCTTTTAAGTTGTTAATCAACAGTTACTTCTTATTTCGCTTGTTTTTCAGATTTCAATTTGAAGTTTACAAATAGCGATTCTTATGTAAATTATGTAAAACATAATGAGGTATTCTCACATACATCGTATAGTTCATATATATATATATATAAAGGTGTCTGTTGCAGGTGAGAAGCCCCACAAGTGTGTCGTATGCTCGAAAGCGTTTAGCCAGAGCTCAAATCTCATCACGCACATGCGCAAACACACCGGCTACAAGCCCTTCTCATGTGGACTGTGCGACAAAGCATTCCAGCGCAAAGTCGATTTGCGCCGCCATAGAGATTCACAACATGCCGACTCTGTGGCAGAAGTACCCGCAACAACTCTACCCCCGCGCTATAAATATTACGGTGATGATTCGCCTTCACCTTTAACACCACCAATTACAAACTGAATTTTGTTTTGGAACATGATTTTCTTACTATCTTACTATTAACAATAACACTCCAAGGTAAAAAACTAAATTATTTAATAACCTCTAACCAAAAAAAAATGACATACATTATAAACAACATTTAATGTATTGATTATAACTTCAGCAAACATTGTTATTATTGTCATATTAAACGTTAAAAATTCGATTTTTAATTCAAATGTAACCAAAGATGTCAAAATGATAAACGAGATCAAATGTAAGAAGAGGTTCCAACAATCGAAGAAATCATTTCTTAATTATAAAATAAAACGTGCCTTAAAATTTGCCTTAACCACGTATTACAAGATAACTGTTTTTACAAGTATGTCCTACATATTTTATTTACATACATTACATATTTTATGTGGCAATTTACGAATCTAAGAAAATCCTTCCGTCCGGTTATGTGATATAACAGATTCCCTATGTTTTATATATTTTCTTGTAGTTATAGTTGAAGATGTTAATATATTTAAAAACACCAATTTTTATCGACTGTGTTAATTTTGATTATAACGTTAAATATTTTCGATATCAAAAAATTAATTAGTTATATAATTACATTATCTATACAAAATTATTTAAATGTTAAAATTGTTCACTTAACTAATATAGATTTGTTAGCTGTGTCGTGATTGTAATGGAATTGAACTTACGAATGATTAGCGTTTCTGTGAAAAATTTGAACATAAATAGGAAATGTATTTAGAATATGTTATGATTAATTCAGAAATGTTTTGATAATTATGACACATGTAATCTTTTTAAATTAAATAGTTATAATTTAATTGTAATATGGTTATATCACAGTAGGTAAGATAATACTATCGTATTTTCTCAAAAAGAATGTGAATACATATTCATTTTCATTTATTTTATTTTTTATATGTAGTTCAGGTCACAAAAAGGTTTTTGTGAGGCTTTATGTGAGGTTTTCTTTTTAAGTAATAGAATAAAAAATAAATAAAAATTAGCATACAACGTAACTAAACACTATACTTCTATTTATTTTTAATTACGGCCGCATTTTGAACTTTTCATTTAAAAATGTACCATTTCAATTTGAACTGTTACATTATGGACAACGATTTTCTCCTAATGTGTATATTTAACATTTCTACATTAATTATATAATTTCTTTCCATAACTTTACTTACTAGAATATTCTAAGCAAACATTTATGTAGTATTCTCAAAAATCGAAGTAGTAGTAGTAAAATCTAAATAATCTTTTATTATTTCCTTTTAAGGAAGTATCACGTCTTAACGTGTCATTTGTAATCTTTATATTAAGATTTTAGAAACAAAACCAAAGTGCAGTGTGTCTTAGTCGAATTTGAAACGCTTTTGTAATTTAGATCTAGTGGCGCAATGGTCATTATCTTATATTAACACTTGGACGAATACTTTATGCAAACATACATGTGTTAGACCAGCAAATTTAATAATTTGCGATACCTTAAGTAATAAACTTAAACGGGACAGTATGCCATTATTTGAGTAGATATAAATAGATAATAAAACTCGTATATTTATTACACAACCATCATTTCTACCATCACCCTGGTTACCATTTAAAAGTTCGGTTACCAAGTTGAATGACAACTACCTAAAGGTTTGGTTATCCACAGTTACGTTTTCATTGGTTAACGTAATGTTGTCACTAGTTCATCGCCTAAAATGTTAGCATTTTAAGCGTAATGCTATATTTTAAGAAAATCGAAGTAATTCATGGGTTTCCTCTTGTAAATATAATTATTAACATATAATGTACGAGGCTTTTTGTACGAGACTGCACCCCACTATTTAATAACATGTATAATTTAATAAATAAATAGTTTTGCTAGTATTATTTGTCATAACAATGAGGTTCTATGTTTAAAAGCGTGTGTGATGCGTTTTCTCACGTAGTAAAGGTGTCAAGTTTGAAACTACACGTGCAATGTAGATAACGGCTAGAGCACCAAAGACAACAACTACATAACAACGACATTGTTCATTTATGTGTATGTATACCAGTCGTAGAAGGTTAAATGTGAGGTACTTACTTTTACAGTGTACGTATACTATGATTGCACCCTCGACATCATCGCAACTTGCACCAGTGTTTGCGCGGTTAAACCGGTAAAATGCAGCTTTGATGTTTCGATACACTTACTGTGGATATTTATAATGAAGTGGCGATACCAAGTTTCGTCAATTATTTTTATTTTCATTGTAATGTGTAATTTATTAAGGCCAGTTTAATATAAATATTTATAAATATTATTTCTTTTTTTTATAAACCTTTAGCATTATTCTAAAAATTGTGTAGCGGCGGTACCATTATACATATCAAAAAGCTCGGCATACTCCATTTAAGTAATAACATCTAAAATTATTAAATTATAATTAGTGCAAAATCTTGAATCGAACTCAAAAATCACGAAAAAATTATAATAGTGAATAAAATTTATATGTAAATTAAATTTAAGTGTTCGGATTTGCTCTACTAGCAAACCAATTAAAACCATTGCTATATTTTGTTATGTAAACATAAGTGTTAATACATTAAGAATTAAGTACCCAATTATGAAAGTGTTTCGTTCCTGACTCAAGCCAACAATTCAAAAAAATTTAATTTTCGAAAAATTTCAATGCTGCTTCGTACTCATGTTATTATTTATAATGTAAATACCGTAGTTTAAAAAATTTATAACAGAACGTGAATTTTGCATGATGTAATGAAATTCACAAGCAATACTTAAACCTATCAGTTTGTACCAAAACTAATCACTAAAAACAGATACTGTACGTATAAAACAATAAACACGTAGTCTTTGTCCACATTGACACCGCAATGAAAATAAACAATTACGGTGTATGGCCCGACAGACATTATAGACATACTTTCCCGCAACTCATTTCGAGTTAATAACAATTGTAGCGTTTTCATTTCATTTGTAACCGTAATGTGTGTAGCAATGAAATCAAAATAACAACGCTCGCGTGTTCATAATCGATTATTTTGTTTATTAATGATTGAAAAAGCTTGTACAATGTAATACTAATTAAATAAAATTAAAACAAATAGTAAATTATTAAAGCTGATCGTGGCTTTTTATGTTAAGAAAAAAATGTTTTTGCTATCTTGGTAATAGAGTAGAGCGTAATATGATGATGATGATATTAATATATCCCTAATGGAAAGGCAAAGGACTTTAGTCCATACAGCCAGGTCTTCTTCTTGGTAATAATTGGAGAATGTTGGTGGTTTTAAAGGCCGAAGCCACCTCTTCATTGTTATTAATCGTAAGGCCGAAGCCATGTCTTGTCTTATTGTTGTCATGTTTTATTATTGTAGAGCGTAATATTATGTTAAGACAAGCAAAATTAATGTGACATATGTAATATTTTTTTATAAATAATCATTTTTATGAATAATAGAAGTATAAAATAGGCTACTGGATTATTTGCATCAGACAGAAGATATTTGATGTTAATCTATACATAAAAAGATTGGGCAATTTTATTAGGTATAAAAAAAACACTTGTGCAAGTTAGTCACTTGCTAAAGTCAATGATTGTATTTATTACGGGCTTCGAATTTTTATATAATATTCATATAAATTTAAACACTAATAACATTGTAGTTATAATAATATGGTATAAGTCGCATTATTAGTTACCAATGTACATAATGTTAGATAAAAGGGCCAAGTTACGTCCGCTTGTAAAGTCAAAGTTGATCGGTCCTCTGATCTTCTGTACTTACTAATACAATACTTATATTAATATTCAAGAGGTGCGTGTTATAATCATGGTTTTATCTTTTAGTTATTTTATATGTATATATAAATTCAAATAACTAAAAGGTAAAACCATGATTATAACAGGCACCTTTAGAATGATAAATATAAGTAACGCAAAAACAGAACATTTTACTGGGAAAAGGCCTCTCCTATGCCAAGTAGTCAAAGCCATTACTGACGCCAAACAAAAGCGTGCTAAAATATATGTTACAAATAGTATAATTACTACGTTTAAAAGAAATCGTTTTATACCCGTGACGACAGACCCAATGCAATGCTATGCCAAAACCCTTGCTAGCGCCACATTATTAACAAGAAAGTCGCTCAGTATTATATGAACGGCCTGATTGTTTTGCCATTTAAAATTAAAAATATGCGATTTGAAATGACTTCAAAAAGCTTTCTAACACAGATTCTCTTTATTAAATAGGATCTGTACAATCACTTTTAAAAATATTTTAATTAGTGTCACTCAACGCGCTTTTCTATGAGAAGAACTGACAACAAGCCAAGGAGAATTTGTTTTTCGTTTCACAAAACTTTTAAATTCATTAATAGATAAATTAGTTAACCCTTTTGGCAATTTGTTGTAGAAATGTATAGAAAGACCCATAAATGAGTTTCATACTTCATGGAGTCTAATAGCGGGCTTGGCGAAATTGTTTGTATTTCTTAAATTTACATCATGGAGATCACAAATTTCTTAAATATCTATCTCGTATCTTTATTTTTTAAACATAATATTTTTTATCATACATATTTATCTCTTTAAATTTATTTTTAGCGATCTTTGGAGTCCCATCCTGTAGATAGCCTAAATAGTTGTCTTCGAACATTGTATCAATACGAATAATGTATCAATATTCACGGCATTGCCCCACAATAGTATGTCACACGCCAAGATACTATGAAAATAACTGAAATAAACTAATCTCGCGGTATCAACGTCAATTAAATGGCGTATTTTCCTAATGGCGTACACTGAGAAGCTGAGTCTATGAGATTTTATATGTATAGACCCCACTGTAATTTAGAATCCAATGTTATACTACGAAAGAGTTTTATCCATTCCAAATCCCTCATTTTTCAACATTATTTTTGTTCTAACTTGTTTAACATTTTTGGTTATAAATCTAATACATTTAGCTTTATTACTGTTTAACAAAAGATTATTTGCACTTAACCAATGCAGGGACCTTATAAACTTAATTATATTATTGCTTAGTTTCTATTCTTTATTATATAACAGAAGTAACAATTTTCGCATTTAGTAGGGTTATTATTTAATATAATTAAAGTTATAATAACTTATCGCAAATATACATATATAACACTTATCAAACCTTACCATTTTTACACACAAGGTGTGTATAAAGTGTCTACATACCAGGATTAATCATAATGAACATACAAATCGTGTTTTGTATTGTGCATTCATAAGGTTTCATCGGCACATTTCTTATATTGTATTAGATAGTAAACTACCGCTTACCCCTTTGCCAGCCGCCATCACGATTTTCGTAATACAATTAAGCAGGGATCAAGAAACGACTACGGAATCCGTATAAAAAGCTGCAGATGCATTAGAAAATTCCTAATAAGATTTATAACGATATAAGAAAAATGGCCACATTTGCAAAACTTTAAATACCTAACATTTTTGATTGTATACACAGGTATGTAGTACAGGTTATTGTTTAATAGTAATAGAATAAAGAAGTTCCGATGTAGTTTTATTTTATACAATAATTCTTATTAAACATAGTAATAACATTTTTTTGTTTTAAAAAACAAAATTTATTCTCCAATTTGTGTTCCTTTTTCTCATTCGCCCTTGAAATGGTGGTGGAAGTGTTAAAATATACATATTTTTCAAAAATAATCATTTCACGAAAGTCTATGATTTCCGATATTATAACACCTACGTTGTATACTATACCTACTCGGTAACCTAATTCAGAAGCTGTTCCAGAGCTTTGGGAATACAATCGGTGTTTATTGAATACATATTAAAGAGTTGCAATATTGTAGCAAATTTTTATATTTAACTTTTGTGTTGTTATATACGACTTATGTAGACGGTATTAGTGGCACCCCGTGTCGAAACGTCAAGAAAAAAAGTGCCGCTGTCCCCATGAGAGCATGTGTTTTTTTTATTTATTTATTAAAATAACTAGATATTTGATCCATTGCTATTGGTGAATATTGTATCTCCTAAAACTTTACTGATTATTGTGTTCGTGTGTAGGACTGCCTGTTTTTGTAATAAGTTAATATTTATATTGGCATCTAACTTATCAATTTAATCGTTTTATGCTCTTCGCAACTACTCCTGTTGCGCTTATGACTATTGGGATTACATTCGCTTGTGTTTTCAATAAACGACTGATTTCAATTTTTAGAGGATGATATTTACTATTTTTTTTTATTTCCTATGGTCCTATGTTATAGTCAGAAGGTACTGCAACGTCAATTAAATAAATTTTATTATTTTTTTTATCTATATATATTAAATCTGGTTTATAGTGGGCAACAGTAATGTCAGTCTGAACAGTGATTTCCCAATTTTGGTGGTTTCGTTTTCTCTCGTATGTGGCTGATTAAGATTATGTTTCCACCACAGAGCCGAGACATCTATATTATGCTTTTTAGCTAAACACCAGTAGACGTATAGGAAAAGTTTATTATGTCGCTTAACGTAATAGGTTCCCGCCAGTTTGTCGCACCCTAAGATGATATGTTGTGCGGTCTCGTTTTTATTTGCACTCAGGCGATATTTCCCATCTACTGGCTGTTTCATAATGTCCCGTTGGTGTTGTCGCGTCATAATGGCCTGATCTTGTACCGCAAAAATTAATGATTCTATATTTAGAAACACACTGCTTTTTTATCCCTTCAAACGATAATTCTTTGTCTATGTTGTTTTGATCGATAACTTTATTGAGAAATTGTCCATGTAACTGTTTTCCTCCAGATTTTATTCCGTTTTTCAATAATTGCTTCTATAATTTGCTTGTCAGTGTAACTATTTTCCTGTCGCGAGTTTAAGTGTTTTTCCATTCCAGCTGCTTCCTTTAATATTGAATATTTGTCCCTAAGTATATCATGTTGAACTATTGCTTTAATAAGATGGTCTTTTTAAGTTTTTAAGTATTGTTAGTATTTAATTACTTGTGTTTTATACATTTACTCTACATTTGTAAGTCCTCTTCCTCCTTCTACAAATGGTAAATATAATCTTTCTACCTCAGCTTCTTGACGATGTATCTTTTTTATGGCAAATAGATTTCTAGTTTTAACGTAGATTTTCCTAAGGTCACTGATTTTATCATTTATTACACCAAATGTATAAAGTAAAATTGGAATTGCATACGTATTGACTGCCTTAGAACGCGAGATCAAGTGCGTGTTTAATATTTTTTTAATTCTATTAAAGTATTCTTTAGTAATTTGATCCCTAATAACATTGTGTTCTATTTTTCCTGATTCATATATGCCTAAATATTTGTATCTATCTGTTATGGCTAACTGCTAAATAACATCTCCGTTCAGCAGTACATGACCTTTTCCCGTGGCACTATTGCTGTATCCTGCTTTAATATGTAGTATATTACATTTGTCTAATCCGAACTGCATTCCTATATCCTTAGTGAATATTTCTACAATATCAATAACACTTTCAAGTTATTTTTATTATTAGCATAAACTTTAAGATCGTCCATAATACATCAGGTGATTAATAAATACACTATCTTTAAGTTTGTATCCCTTCTGTTCATACTTATTAAGTATGGAAGAAAGTGTATTAATGGCTAAGCAAAATAGTAACGGTGATAGGAAATCACTCTGAAAAATTCCGTGTAGGATAAAAATAGGTTGTGTAGCTATTGAACCTTGTGAGCCGTGGGCGGTCATGACTACTTTCCATGTAGGCATTGTCAGTTGGAGAATTTTTTTTTATTATAGGTGGGCAAGAAGTTTAAGGATCCAATCGTGTGATACTATCAAAATCTTTCTTATAATCTATCCACGCCATGCTCAGGTTCTTTGGGATTGATGGGCATTTTCCAATATAGCTTTATTGACTAAAGGTGATCCTTACATTCCCTGGTTCCTCTTCAGCATCCTCTTTGCTCTGAAGCCATTATATTGTTTTCATGACAGTGTCTGTCGAGTAAGTTAGCCAGCACGGAGGTGAGTAATTTGTACATGGTGGATAGGCAAGCTATTGGTCTCCAGTTTTTCGGATCTTTGATATTTTCATTTTTGGGTATTAGAATGACCTTATCTGTTGTGAACCATTCTTCTATTTCTTCTGTTCCTTTTAAAATCCTACTAAATAATTTTACTATGTAATCGTGTGTACTGGTGAAATATTTTAGGTAGTAATTCTGTATTTTATCAATCCCGGGCGTTTTCCAATTGTGTTTTTAGTTTTGCAATTTTGTCAATTGTTATTTCTTCGTACCTAGAGTTTACTATATGTTCATTTGCCTGCTCTATATTTTTTTCCCACAGAGTCTCTTTATTGTATGTTACAGATTGTGATAAAAGTGTTGTTCAATAGTCTTGAACCTAATTTTGAATGAGTAAATATTACGATAAGTGTGTATTGTTTCCTAAACTTCTATAAAATTTGTGTTGATTTTCGTGAAACTGTCTGTTTTGTGTTTTTCTTTTAGTTATATCTTCATATCGTTTAAGCCATCTTGTGAGAGCCCTAATTCTTTATTTAACTATTTCTATTGTATTGTCGAGTTCTTGCACAGTAAAAATGTTGTAGCAAATTTTTATGTAATTATTATAGTGAGTAAATCTCCTTTTTATGGTATGTCACTTTCACTGGTCGCTTAAGTTATATATTCTACTATTATATTTTTCTTACCAAATATTTTTATTTTTTAACTACATATGAGTAAAAAAATTAATTACTTTCTATCTCCTATAAGACTATCGCTATTTTTTATTACTACTAATAAACGCCAGCCAGTTATTTCTTTATGTCACATAGGATTTAACAATTCCAGTAATTGTATTTTTTTTACCAGAGTCTAATTACTACGGCCGGACGCGGAGTTAATAAGCAGTAATGTTCAAACATACTTTATTAATTTAACCCTTGCCGCATTTAACTGAAGCCCTCTCAACTTAAATTGTACAGATCTTTGAATACCTGTCGGCAACTTTCCGTTCTCTTGGAAGACAGCGTTGGTTTACCCGATACCTAAAAAAGGCGATCGCTCAGATCCGTCCAACAACAGACCTATTGCTATCTCCTCTTGCGCTCTAAAATCATTACACTAGAAAACCGCTAAAACCTCGGGTATCTAGAGAACCAGACGTCCAGTGACCGCCAGTACGACTTTCGGCAAAGTCGCTCGGTTGGTGATCTCCTCGTTTATCTGAGACATATGGGCGTAGGCAATTGAGAGTAAAGGGGGGCTTCGGCTATTAGTTTGGGCATTGATCGGGTTTGGCATAATGCGCTGCTTTAAGACCTGCTATCCTACGGACTTCCTGATAAATTTAGTAACTGCATCACAAACTATCTCAGGAATCGAAGCATTATAAACGTTGTTGACGGAGTACAATCGGATCTCAAACCCGTAATTACTAATGTTC
This sequence comes from Pharmacophagus antenor, assembly GCA_018245475.1. Taxonomy (NCBI): domain Eukaryota; kingdom Metazoa; phylum Arthropoda; class Insecta; order Lepidoptera; family Papilionidae; genus Pharmacophagus; species Pharmacophagus antenor. Next base: position 21,280 of record DWQX01000341.1, on the reverse strand, counting down.
CATATCCTCATGTGTTGTCGCCTTCACTGTTTCTTCTGCATATCAATGACATGCTGCAAATTCGCAGTATACATTGCTACGCCCTTTACACCGACTACGCCACTAACTCATGGGAAAGTTTTGATGAGTGTTGAAACAAACTTGTGTCCGAAGTTGAGACTATTACGCAAAGTTTTCGATAAGGAACGACTGAACTTGGTTGATTTTAACCCCAGAAAGGCCCAAGTTTGGACGTTTACCCCAAAAAATAATATCTTCGCCGTTTACCCTTTTTTCTGCCAACACTGCGCTTACAGCGTACACAGCATTGCAATCCTTGGCGATAACACATCAAATGATGTTCAGTTTTGTGGTCGTCTGGAAGAAAAAGCCAAGATAGCTTCTAAAAGGCTCGGTGTAATCTGTAGAACGGGACAGTATTTCTCTCCTGCTCACGTCTTGCTTCTTTATAAGGCACAAGTATGGCCCCATACGGAATACTGTTCCTATCTCTAGGCGGGCACACCTTAGTGCCTGCTTCTTCCATTTGACCGCATACAACGAAGAGCAGGTCGAATCGTAAACGGCTAGGTTCTTTCCAATTAATCAATATCGCCCTGCGGAAGGATGTTGATGGATCTTTCTGCATTTTATATCAAAATTTACAACGGGGAGTGTTCCGAGGAATTGTTTGGAATAATTCCACTCGCCGTAGTCCACTATAGCAGTACACGACACAATGCTAAATTACATTGTCAACATTTGGATGATGTGCAATCTTCCACTCCGAGTTTTAAGTGCTATTTGTTATCACGCACAACCAGTCTGTGGAATCAGTTATAGCCAGCGGTTTTTCCGGACCTCTACGATTTAGGAGCCTTCAAAAAAAAATCGAATCTTTCCATAAAGGTCGGCAACGCAGCTGCGACTTCCTGAGTGTTGCAGCTGTCTATGGCTGACATTGCCTACTCTTTCTATTAAAAAAAAAAACTATTACATGGCAACTGCCCATTTCACAATTTACAAGGGTTATCAAAAAGTACAAGAAACCCTTTTTAATCCGATATTACAAAGGTGTCTATTTCTAGCATCAAACAGTAGCGCGCAAACATTACACAGGGTGCCGTAGCTATTAAAATTATTGGGATGATATAGCACAATTTTGTGTTTTAAGAAGAAGTAACGTGGAAACATCCACAAAAGCTAACATGGCCCTGTCAGGTGAGCGCCCTGCATGTTTATGTTATTAAAATATCCCACTAACGCTCCAGGTGACTTCTTTACTACTGGTGGGACTTGTTAGCTAAAATAATCAACGATTCAATCAAGCATATTTTTGAAACCCGATTCGATGAGTCTGCAATAAGCTGAAAAGACATTTAATTTTACAAATCTTGTAAAACTTTGAAAGAATAGACGATTCGGTTTTTTATTTTAGGTCTCTTGTCTTGAGAGAGAGTTCTGGACTCTTGAATACATACAAACACGAGATACTTGGTTTTAAATAAGTGTAAAGAGAGGAATTGGTCAGGTTGTAAAATTGAACTCGCCGCAGTTGGTATACTATGTTTAACTCAGCAGTATAACACTGTACAATAGCTCGTGATAAACTGAATTTAAGCCTTATTGTCGACTATTAGACTCTTAGTCTTATTGTCGACTATTACAGCTTCATCTGAACTGGCTTACGAATCTGGTGATACGTGAGCTCACCCACTAACTACGCTGGTCTGAGAAGCTGGCTTAATTTATCTCTATGGCGAGAACGTGATTGTTGAAGTTGCACACAGGCCCAAGCTGCGACTATGGATCGCCTGTGATGCAATTCGCGGGGGCGAAAAGCGCCCGGGTATTCGGGTGTATCTAGTGTACGCGGTGAGCGAACCTTGATGTCGCTACGCTTGTCGTCATACTCGACGGATGACGCGTGAGTTGCGTACATCGAGTTGATAGTTTGAGTGTTTTCTCTGTCTGGCCCGACCCTTGCTTGGGGACTAACTAATGCGTTACGCGGACGACGCTTTAGTGGGCGAGGATTTGGAATCGACACATAGCCTTGACGATGAGTGGATTTGGGTGGTTTTCAGCCACCTAAATCCACTCATACTACTAGTCACATATTTCTTACATTATTTCTAAAAAAACAACAGATGTGTTAATGAAATATTTCATAATTAGTAGATCTTTAAAATAAATTTTATTATTAATAATAATTGGAGTCTTTAAAGTAACTATTAACCAAAATAAATAATATAAACAGGAAATTGATAAATGAACAACTTCATAGATGACGCTGCTTAATAACTTTAAAAGCCTGTTTAAATCATATGTAATTCACTAACAGCTTTTAAATTCAACTTACAATTATCGAATAAATTTTTTGTTAAGAATGGCTTACATCATATCAGATTATTCATTCATATATATTATTTATAATAAGTTTTGTTTCAAGACCGGAAGCTCGCAGCGCCTCCGACGGAGTGCGACGTTAACATAGGGTTTTTGTATACTAAAGAAGAGTTTTCTAAATGTCTCTATGGCTGGTTTACTACTTCCCTTGTAACGCGAAGGTCCCCGGCTCAATTCCCGGCCACAGGTGTAGTAGTTGTAGAAAAACCAACCTAGATAATTAACATCCTCAATGTCATTCTGTCGCCATAACAGCATTCCTGTGTTCCAGCAATCACGAGGTGAAATCTTGATTAGGTGTAAGACCATATTTGAGTGATGCTGGGTTATGACTAGGATTTCTGCGGAATAGAAAGCTTCACTTAACTGATAAGTTTAGGTCCCTGATATAAGTTGTTGATAGAATTATGATCTTCAAGCCATACGAAAAAAAAAATAGTTTATTATTCATAATAAATACCGATATTTAAGTATAGCACGTCGTGCATATACACCGCGCGCATTGTACGTAGTTGTTTATGATCTTTGCAGGTGTGATTATTATAATTAATGCTATTATTAGCAATGTAGCGGTTATTTATAATAAACATTAATTTTATTTTATTTTCAAAAGGTTTGAAAATCATAACTCTGCGAAACCCTGTTTAAAATCAAGTATCTTATGTTTATTTTGATTTTTTATTTAAAACTATGATCCATAATTACGTAGTATTCAAGAGACCAGAACTCTTTCAGAAAATGACTTCTAGTTATAATTTATTTCCTTTTTACTGTACAGTAATTTTGTTACATAGTATCTTACTTTTGATACGCATTTACTTAACTATATTTCAATAAAAAAAAATTCTTCAGGATTTTCAGAAGACCAGAATTTTTCTGGAACTTTATAAGGGGGACACCTTATTATACGCAATCTGTGTATGACTCAGTAGTAGCAATTAACATAGCTCCCGACCTCGATCCTATAAAATTGTTTTTTTTTTATTAGCGATCCTAATTAATTTACTCCGGTGGAACTTTCTACACGATAAGTATAGTAGTACAGCTTCCTTAGTTTCACCTCTAGTACCCTAAAAATTGTGAAAGTCGATGAGATGCTAAAATCTGATTTGCGAAGTTAGTATTTCACTTTTTCATAACACATTTTCGATAGTAAAATCGGCGGAACTATTATTAAATTTTATTAAAAACTGCTGAACTCTGTGGAATGCAACATAGTACACCATTTATTTGTAATATACTAATATTTGAGATGTTGTCTTCACAGATCGGTGTATCACTGCTGAACACAGCAATGCTGAGAGATTGTGACAGGTTCACAGAGGGTGGTAGTGAGCCATGTGGATTCGAAAAACTACCACCATCCAGATTTCACTATACCTGTGACTCGGAAATTCAACTCGGTGCATCCGAATTACAAGGCTTCTGATACCGCTGCACCATGGAAGCAGTTAATAAAAATAGACAAATTATTTACATTACATATTTACAAATAGATTATATACATGTTCCTCTTTTTCTTATAAATTATGTGTAGCTTTTCACTGATTTTGCCTGATTTCGATTATTCTTGTTCATTGTAAAGAATATACTTTATGTATATCTATAGAATGGTTAGAATTCCAAATCATTCAATAAAGGGTATGGATACAGGAAAAAATAATTTTGATTTTGTTAATAGTTTAAATAGTTACTTAATACTTTTTGTTTCTGATGATAAATGTTATATATTTATAACTGTATATTTCTTTAATTTATCAGTGCTGAAGCCTAGATAAAATTTGGATAAATGGTAAACTTTTTTGTAACATAAAGTAAACAGACAAGAAAGATTTGTCATAGTGGTAAGCGACCTTGCCTCCAAAAATGTGAGATATAGGATGTTTACACAGCAGTATAGAATGTATTCACTGTGTATATTAAGTTTTAGTGTGCATTCATTGTATTGCTCAAAAGTTCTGTGGACACAAAAATGCACTCAAATGTAAATATTCTCACAATTAAAATATAATTACCATTTGTTCAGAGAAATAAAAACAATGTTAACTTATATTCATATATTAATTCCATTTTTAGTGTGTGACACTTAATAATATCACAGGATGTTATCTACTTGTCATTTTAATTTTCTTAATCATCCCAATTGACTTGATGACAATCATGCCACACGAAGGTGCCTTTAAGACTCTGAGGTGCTGTTAGAGCTAAGTGGAGTGGTGCATGAGCACCACGTTCTGGTGTAAAATCGCCCATTCCATTTGTCATATCAGTTTTAACAAATCCTGGATGAACACAATTGATTGAAATGTTTCTACCCTGTTTGTTGAATTCGCGTTGTTGAACAAATGTTAAAGCAGACATTGCCACTTTTGACACTTTATAATCACCATAACAACCCGCAAATGATATATATGAATTTTTCCCATTGGTTGCAGCTTGGAGAAAATCATCAACAAATCTTAAAATCTCATCTAATGTTAAATCTTCTTTAATCAATGTATCTAACCATTCTTGCTTTCTGATGTTTGAAAGCAAACCCCAATCACTGCTTATATTAATGATACGGGCATCATTATTTAGCAGTGGATAGAGAAATTTGGATATCTTTAATAAACTATAAAAATTTGTGTCAATCAATTTTTTCGCATCTTCAAATGATGTAACGGATTTATCGAAGTCCAGAACGCCAGCATTATTTACTAAAATATCTATACCAGAGTGATGATCAGATATATATTTTGCAAATTCTTCAATGCTACTTTCATTTGTAACATCTAGAATGTGAAATAATGGTTTTAAACCAAACTTTTCCAACTTATCAACGGCCCGTCGACCTCTCTCTTCGTTTCTAGCTGTAAGGTACACAGCCCCATCGAACTTATTACACAAACCCTTCACAATTTCAAATCCTATACCTTTGTTACTTCCAGTTACTATTGCTACTTTGGTGACCATATTGTATACAACTATTTAGAAACTATATAAGTAAAATATACTACGATGTAAAAATAAATATTTGTTTTTTGACATTATACGACCCGGTCATTTTGACGTTACCACTAAAAAATAATAGGCAAAGAAAACATAGACATGTAGCTTACATGGATATTTTAAATTTTTACAAAAATTATTTCATTCCAAAAAAACTAATTTTAAATTTAAAACAATAATTAAAAACAGTTTGGTGAAAATTAATATGATGATTATTTGAAACTTAAATCTACACTTAAGCTATGACGATGTTAAATTTTTTGTCATCACAATGAAATGGTATATATAAATATATTAAATATGAATAAATGTAATCCAAAAATAATAATATTTTGAATGAATAATTATTTTAAACTAAAAAAAAGTATTTTTTTTTTAATATTTATATCGGTATCATACCGCTACAATAAAATGAAGAAATGATATATGAAGTGAATGTTTTCTTGATACACAAAAAGGTTATTTTAAAGCCGTTTGCCTTTGAAGTGTTTATAAATAACAAAAAATGTAATCTTAATTAATATGACGATTTGTCGGATCAAAAAGAAGCATATTCTGACCCATCTAAACTTTTATGTAGCCATTCTCCATTCGTTATTTAAAATAATAAAGTTAGTTATTTTAAAGTTTAAAATTGTTATTTTGACTCGGAAACTCATAAATGTACTAAAAATATATACGGTTCTATTACACATATCTACTTTTTACAACTTTAGAAAGAAGTTGCCTGCCAGTTAATTCAAAATAATTGTGAAACGTAGATAGAGGAACCGAATATTTCGGTATAAGTTGCGGATTCAATATCATAATTGAAGTACGCTATGTACATGTTGAGCATCTACATCTATGTCCATCGAATAATTGAAACAAATTAGGTACGCAGGAATGATTCGAGTAAACTTCTCTAATTTTAGTCGCACTCCCTTTGATTCTTGGGCCTTAGTGTCTATCATTATTACCAAGACTGTTCCGACAGCGCGGCATGGTGTGCCTATTAAATGTAGCCGTTCCTTAAGTAATTATGTGTACATCATATTTATTGCTTACTCTTTTAAAGATATACAAACCATATCAACTATTTTTTTTATTGTGAACAGAGTTATAGTATCATTACTGTGATAACCAAAGCGATACCATAGGTTATTAATTAGAAAAAACATATACAAATACAATTATTCAATATATTTGAGAATTTAATGTGCTACACCTGTAAATTTGGACAGATTGCACAAGAAAATCAATTTTATTAACTATTTCGTTCAGTGTGACAATAACGTGTGATAAAAGGGAATCTCTAATAAGGTTAGTCAGCGCGACGGACACCAGCAGCAACTGGGTATGGCGGCGCAAAGACATGTAATCGTCTGGCACTCGCAGTCGCAACTCCGCCATCACATCTGGGTGGTACGTTCCGCCCCACAGTACCCCCAACATGAATTAGTCGAGCAAGATGTTTCAAACTTGCAACCTGCTGTACGCAACCATACTTATAACGAACAGGCTTACCTAAATCAGTAAAAAATAGGGGTATACCCCTTATATTTTTAAATAAAAGAACCTAGAAAATTTATTTTGGACGTTTACAACCATAGGATTATATTTTTTTTTAAATTTTGGGGTCCAAACAAAAACGTTAGTTTCCGAATGATTCGGCATTGTAAAGTATTTTAATTAATACCCGTCGTATACTGAAAATCACTATATTGCCTTAGAATGAAACCAAGATTTCACAAATGTTTCCTGCATAACTCCGTAATGTTTGCGAAAGTAGAGCTCGGTTACCATCCCCACGCCTCAATCTTTTATATATGTGACGCGTGCCATCAGCACGGCATCGAGTTCACAGGGATGCTGTATCAGGCTGCGTGCACGGCTGAAGCTCATTACGCAAAACTTATACGTTAAATTCCAACTTGTTTTTACTCCTTTGCACAACTCTGTCTATATTTTGATGCAACTGTCGGCAGTCCGACTTATTGTCTACTGACAAAAAGAGCTTCAAGTCATCTACGTATAATAAACATTTCTCATCTTTGCTGCCATGAAAAGGTCGTTGATCATTAAAATTCCAGTGGTCCATAATTGCTTCCCTGATTTCTTCCATAAAAATTATAATATGGTTTAGATAAATATCCTGCATTATCAACGTACTACTGTCGATCGGTAAGATAATTCTTAAAAAATTTAGAAAATGTGTTATAAAAGCTATCCTTGTTATAGCCATGCCATCGAAAGCTTTTCTAAATCTAAGTACGCCGAGTATACCTGTTTCCCGGCATCTAGTCTCGGCTCCAGATAACCCACGAAGGAAAGAAAGTTGCACTCCGTACGTCCTAAAACCATGCTGGGCATCAAGTAGCTGTGATCTAACCTGAGCATAAACAGCACTATAGATTACAGATCCGAACAACTTTGCAAATACCGTCAGAAATGCTATAGCTAAGTAATTAACTTCCGAACACGCAGCTCCTTTTGAAATCACAATAACTTTAATGGTTGTCCACACGTTTGGATAATACTTCTCTTTTAGGCAGACATTAAAAGTATATTAAAGCGGTATTTCAAATAGTGACTGACAATCTTCGACAATGAAAGATGGGATATTGTCGGGGACTTCAAGCGAGCTTGGGCTTCCCGCAGCTCACCTGAACGAGGTCCACTCGCGCCGACCCTAACACACCACTCACCAGCCGCCGCAGCAATCGGGTCCAGTACCGGTTACTTATATACCGATTTAAAATAAAATGCAAAACACTCTGTATTATCTTTCTCACTTAACTTCTTACTGTTTTTCTTAAAGTTTCTATTAAACTTCGACTGTTGGCATTTACCATAGTTCCAAAAGTATTTTTATTTTATTTGGTAATTTTTAATGTTAATTTGTATTATTTATTACACTTGTATTATTTTATACACCTTAGAGGTAGATGCAATTATATCTATAACTGTCTTAAGATATCGCGAAAAAGCTTCTTAATCGGTTTTAGACCCGGATAATTTAAATAACTTGTGATACGTCTATTTTCTTTTTATATCTGAAATCAGTTCAGATGTTATACCATTGTGAATAATTATATTTAGATATGAGGTTTAGCTTTTTTCGTTTTTTTTTGAGGTGTACATAAGTTAATTGCATTATTAACACCAAAAAAATATGATAGGACGTTTTTGGTATTCGTGTACTGATATAAAGAACTCCATTCAATATTATCGAATAAGTTATATAATTTTAGGAAATTTCATTAAGAATAATTCCAAACTGGATTATCTATGACCATACTTCCATCTTTACTAATACCGGCGACGTATGTCTGAAAGCGTTAACTATGCGCCTCCGCAACGAACTGCACTAGAAGTGGGAGGTGCTGTACGTCTACTTTCACTGTGCTCGTCAGATAAGGACATCCCTATATCACATACAGGGAGTCGTTAGCACTAAATCTAAAACTCGATTACTAACATTAAGAATATTGTTTACCTGTCGAAATCCACATAATGTAGTAGTGTATTCAAAATTATTTCTATTTGCATCGATGTAGAATATCTTATTAAAGTCTCCATACACTAAAAAAATATTCTATTCGAAATGGCCACCTTTGGCTTTTATACAGGTCTATTATCTTTCTGGCCACGAATCTATGGGTTTTTCTTATTATTGTCATCAGGATTTATGTTATCCAAATGACTGCTAAATTCCCCTGACGTGGGTGATCAGGGATTTTATTTACATTTATTATATGCTTATTTTTCTTTTATGAACACTTTTTGTTCTTTTCTTCTCATTTCTTAACTATATCTCATATTCTATTCTTTTATACTTCTTATGTCTTTGCTTATTACTTTTTTGCCTATATTTTTGCAATAATTTATAAAAATTTGCCTAGTTTCTACATTTTCTGATAATATACTTAAATTATTCTCAGTTATCTTAGTTTCTAAAATTACTTCTGCTTCGTTTCTCTCCATGGCAAAAATAGCGCAATCAGTTATGACATGAATAATATTTTCATTGGTCTCATTGTCACAGTTGTACGCCGGACTCTGCTTACGCTTGTACTTGTAAAAGTATTCTGAGAATCCACCGTGCCCTGTGAGTATTTGCACTAGTATTGGATCGAGTTTTATCTTTTTTATAATCTGAAAGCTATTTCTGCATCTGGAAAGAATTTATTAGTTGTTGTTGCTGTGCTATTTTCTTTGTAGCGCCGATTCCATTTGTCAATCGATGCCAGTCTGATCTGGCGTTTGAAGAATGAAATCGGACACATGTTATAACTCGGTTTTGTCTTACTCTTGGTTGCGGCCTCTTTTGCCAACTGATCTGCTATTTCATTCCACTCTATCGCAGCGTGTGCTTTAACCCAGAACAGTTTAAGGGTATTTTCTACTTTATTTAGTTTTGCTATGTTGCAACTAGCTTTCACTGCTAGGGGATAGAGGGAAGTGCCATTTGCTAGAGTCTCGAGTGCAGACCTAGAGTCTGAATATATGTTGCAACTACTCCCTTGGTTGCGTAAAGCGTATTCGGTTGCCTCTGTTATTGCTAACAGTTCCGCCTGGTATACAGTGCAGAAATGGTCCAATTTTAGCTTTTCTTGGCGTGTTCAGCACCGCCTTTCTATATGGACAGAGCGGCACCTATTTGTCCATCTATCTTGCTCCCGTCGCTGTAGATCATGATTTCTGCTTTGTGTTAGTCCATTTCTACACTGTTCGTCAGGCATTGTAACTGTTTCTCACCGGTCCGTCGGATGGGACAGTTTCGTAAATTTGGTAGGCGTTTCTATCTCCCGGTCCCCCACGATACGTTTGGAATGTCCTCTCTTCACTTCATAGAGCAAGGTCGCTTCCCTTACACGGATGTCAAAAAGAAGCAACCCAGCTAACTAACAGTAGTGAAGAGTTGAGTGAGACGGTTCTATAAGATTTAATATTTTTTTGTATGAACCTTCTTTGCACTCGGTCAAGTTGCTTCCGTATTCCTATTTAGTTTGTTGCCGGATACCAAGCGCATACAGCGTACATTATCACCGGCTCAACTATTGCGATGTAAATAGTCCTGATAATTTCAGGGTTTAATCCCCAGTGAATCTTTGCGGTTCTCACTAATTGACCATACAGGCTTTGAGCTTTTCTGCGCACGTTTCTGACGTGTACACCAAAGGTTAGGTCAATGGTGAGGCCGAGAATCTTCACGTCGTCGAATAGTTCAATGCACTTTCCGCCCATGCTTAGACATGGTGAGTCGAATTTCAGTTTATTCGTGATAATCATCGCCTTGGTTTTATTTGGTACGAATCTGTGTTTATTTACGACTCCCCATCTCCAAGCATGAGCTAATGCAGCATTAGCTTATGCTTGAACCTCCGACCCGGTGTCCCCTGAGAATATGAGGACCACATTGTCCGCGAAGGCTTGTACATGGTCGCCTTCTTGCCTCAAGTTCGTTAAGCAGTGGGTCCAGAATTAGGTTCCATAGAATTGGTTCTCCAGTGGAACTCTGCACACACCCTTTCGTCGTATTTTTGGAGCATTCAACCCCCACATACCCGAGACAGACTGACCTGTTCTCCATGTAACTGTCGACCAGCTGTCTCAGGTTTACAGGGCAGTTGATGCTTACCTATCTGCATCTTAGAGCCGGCCACCAAGCACTGTCAAATGCTCCCTCTATGTCTAGTGAAACCATCAAGATTATTTTCTTCACCTTTAATTGGGATGTTATTAACTGCATGACTGCACGATAGCATACAGGGAGTCTTCAGTGCTTCGCTACGGTGTGAATCCGTATGAGTTCTACTCATCCGGTGTGAGTCCTACTCATCCGGTGTGAGACCTACTCATCCGGTGTGAGTCCTACTCATCATTGGTGTGATGTAGTAGGAGACTACGGATCAACATTTTCTCCATTATTTTGCCGAAAATTGGCAGCACGACGATCGGCCTATACGAATTGGGGTGCGTGTAGTCCCCTTTCCCCTGTTTTTTCAAGACCACGACAGTTGCATCTTTCTATGCTACCGAAAAGTATGCGAGACTAAGGCACCTGTTAATAAGGGCATGAATATGGTGGGATCCAGGGTGATAGCCGCTACGCCATATGTCATATTATATGATATATTATATTATATGCCGTATGTCAGCCGTGAGACCATCTTTCCCGGGTGTTTTTATCGGGTTAAAACTATTGGCTGCTTTGTGTATTTCATCTATTGTGAATGGTGGGTCTAGTGGTTCGTCTTGGGATTCATCGTTAACCTTCTCTGCCAGTAACCTAATGGATCTCTGTTCTATTGTGTCTTCTGCTTGATTGTCGTCTGGGTAAAATGTTTCAATTAGCATTCTGGAAGATTCTTTTGTCATTGGTATTTCTTCTTGTCTCACGGTTGTGCGGCCAATCACTCTGTAAATCCCATCCCACATACTTTCGGATTTTTATCTAGTGCCGAATCTATGGGTTTAGGCACTGTTTTCAAGGGAAATTTCGGGGTTGAGGTGTGATTCCTTGAGAAAACACGCCCCATGAAACCATCACTGACGCAGGATTATGACCCTGTTTTATAGCTTTACTACCACTTGAGCAGCTTCTATAGAACTGTGAGCGTACACATATTTTGCTTATTGTAGTGTTCTTCAATAGTGAAAATTTATTGATCGCTAATGAGAATACTTCTGTGCCTTTCACCCGCGTATCGCGACAGAAGGGGTTTTGATCGATCTACTCTCTTTTAATGTAAAGATTGATTTTGGGCTTGTTTTATATATCGACCATAAGCACCGAACTTCAGGTCTTGTTTTATAATTCGCGAGTCCTAGCGGGAATCTTCATTTCTGGCGATTTTTTGCTCATAATGGGGTTTCGACGAATTCTAGTTTTAACAGCATTAACAGCTTTTGTAGTTCTAACAGTACGCCGCCGCTCCAATCTTTTCTGGTCTTCGACAGAAGAAGTGTTGTTGTGTGTGTTGATAGTACGATATACGAATATACGGTTGATACCAAGCTTTTGAAGAGTCTGGAATATGACCGACGGCTCCATACCCACTTTGTACAAAGCGATCACTGCAATCCTACTTTCCTTAACATCCCATTCCATATTGTAATTTGATAATGAACACAAAAAAAATATGTGAAAAGGAAAGTAGTTTTTAAAATAATAAATATGTTTCAAATTCAAAATAATTAAAAAGTTGAAAAAAAAGTTTTTATGTAACAGTATTTATAGCATGATTAGTTACTCCACTTCTAATATATGAAATTAATGCAAGTATTCATTAACACTACATTTAGGTGGAATGTATACTACACAACAGAAGAATAGATATTTTAATTAATTCTGGATGGTCGCGCAAACTATTTCGAATAAGGCCGAGTGATTGTTTGTGATGTTATTGCGTTTAAGTTTAAACCGCGGTGACGCAATCAAAAGTACTCCTGCGTGTTTACCTCTATCTCTGCGGTCGGAGCATAATATTCTATAGTTCGAAGGAAAAAAATCACAGTTTTACATCGATGAACTGACACCCGTCTTGTCCGTAATCCTCTGACATTTTTTTGTGGACTAATTGAATTAGTTCATTACTTCTATCTTTAGACGATCTTTGATTTCCCGGTGTTTCAAAACCAATCGAACTCATTAAATCGAGTATTTACTGGCCAAGCAGTTAACTTTTTCAAACTGTGATTCTGGAACCTCCGCCATGAAGCGAGAATAGTCTCTTCTCGATTTTGAACCATTTTTTTATTTCATCATTGGATCATTACTAAATACTACTTAATCATTGCTTTCACAAATACTCTTCAGAGTTTTTGAATGTAGTGACCACAGATGCAAGAATTTCTTTTTTTTAATTGCTTGAATCGATGAGATCACCGTGTTCCCTCCTTTTGAAACTATACTTCTTTTTCTTTTTTTTATTACTATCTTGTTTTACTAATACCGATTGACCATTTAAGCCCGCTTCTAAATTCTCCGTAAAAGTATTCAGCCCAGTCTGATTGCGCTGTGTAAACCCTGCCTTAGATTTAGTGCGTAGCATTGCACGGCGGGCGTGCGCCGTAAATTCGGAAACTTTCATTTCAGCAGTGTCGTTTTTTGCAGCCTTCTTAGTTAACGTGTCGATCGGCGCAGCGCTTTCCTTCTCACCATGACAAGTTTTCAATTACCTTATTTTGTTCACAAGTTTCCAATTACTTTATTTTGTTCACAAATTTTCAATTACCTTATTTTGTTCACTAATTAAATGTTTAAATAATTATTATGTTTTGTTAAAACAACTGTTTTTGATTGTCTATTTTCTTATTTTGTGTTTCAATCAGGTCAGATTGAGCAGAAACTTTTATTTCCAGAGAACTTACCTTCTTAGATAAGCTATTAAATGCAAATTCCAAATAGAATTTTGACATTTTAAATACGTAACGGAATAAATAACAAAAGCAATAGTACTCAACCAATACGCGCAGTAGTAATAATAATCTAAAGAGGGACGTGAATATAAGTAGCGTCTAATTGCTGAAAACTTTGTAAATGTCTCAAAAAAATAATAATTAGCGCGGATTGTTAAAATAAATTTTACATTAAATAAAAAATTTAAAAAAAAATAACAAATTGAAAAATAAAGTATTAAAAATCTATTCAATATTTCACATTTATTTATTTTAAATTAATAGAGGCTAAAAAATATTAAATTTAAAGTCAGTTCATAAATTTATTACAAATAATCGAAATAATAAACTATTTACAAACAGCCTAATCAGCAAAAGATTTTTGATGTAACACAATCAACTGAAGTATAAAAATAATGACTCTTATTATACTCAAATACAAAATATCATACATTATTTATAACAATTGTGTACTGAAATTCAATCGATTTTTACAGCAGCATAAATTTTTCTAATGAATGTGTATGCTGCGAAAAATCCTATGGTACCAGTAAGCAACCAAAACGTTAATACCATGAGACCTGAAAAATAAAACATTAAAGTTGTAAAATGAGAAAATTACATGAACATTTAATATATAGTTTTTATTTTCTTAATACCTGTGTAACCAATATACAGTAAAGTTGGTATAAATTCAGTGATCTCAAGTTTGGTGAAGAAGTAAAATATTGAGTATATCAAAATATATACACTAGATCCTCCAGATACAATAAAACTCTTCCACCACCAGTGGTAATCCTAAAATTTTTAATTTTCTTAATGAAAGCATAACAAGGGAATGATAAGATTAAGATATTTATGTATGGTATGAGATAATATAAAAAAGGGAACGTAAAAGTTCTGTACCTCTCCACAAAGTTGAAAATATACCACCACTATTGAGATTTGCGAAACAGATACTACTAAAATGCAGAATACTAAGAATAAAAATCCAAACAGGTAATAAAACTGATTTTCCCATAGAGCATTAAATATGAAAAATAGTTCTATAAACACAGCAAAAAATGGAAGTATTCCTGCCAATAAAATGCTGAAATTAACAAATAAATTAATAAGCACAAATTAAATTTTACATTTCATGACGATTAATGTAATAGTAAATTCTGATCTTACCAGATAAATATATTCATGTACCAAACTTGTTCTGGTACTTTTCTTGGAATAAAATTGGTTCTAACAGGATGTTGGAATGGTTGCTTTCGACATCCAAAGTAATAACCAAAATATACTAAAGGTAATGATATACAAAACCACAAACATAATAAAGCGATCATTGTTGAAAATGGAACAGCACCACTAGAATGTTTGCCCATGATAAAAAAATTTAAAAAGAAACAGGTGCCAAACACTATAGCAGGGTAAAGAGTGGCTGTAAGAAATGCTGCTTGCTTCCATTGTTTTCCTTTCATGGTATTGTATAAGCGAGCGGAATAGTACCCAGCTATGAGGCCCATAAATACATATAAAAATATAGCAGCAGTCATAAGTGCTCCTCGGCTGGCTGGCGACAACATACCTAGCATTGCAAAAACTGTGAAAATAAAGGTGAATATTGGTTTCAATACATACAATCAAATAAATACTTTAAAATATCCTAACATATACATACAAATTGTAATAAGAGCCATCAGAAAAATTTGTATGCCACTTCCAATAACAGCTGCAAAAAGCATTCTTTTTGGCGGTGGCCTGAACACATCACCATGAACCAACTTCCACCCAGTTTCTTCTATCATGTCATCCATATATTCATCCGAGTTATATCGTGCTATATCCCTTCTTAATGTTCTGACCATTATCATTGTTAATATACCTTAAAATTATAAAATTTTGAAAATTTGTCAACTTTCAAGATAAAGTTATATGTGGTGTATGTCACTTTCACTGTTACTAGTGCAGTAAAACCATCCACAGCTAGTTACAACTACAAGCTTTATTTTTGCCACTTCTATTACAAGTAGGATATTACTATTCCAGTTTAAAGGTCTCTGCAGCAGGTTCTCAATTTTACTACAGAAAAATTTCAATTACAAATTTCATTAACTTTAACAAGAAAATGTAAGAGAAAAGCGAAGTAAAATATTAAAAATTTAACACTTCACATGTAATTAACTCTATTGTCATGTTAAGGCAAGTAAAGTCCAAAATATATGAACAGCTTTATATATTACATCATAAATTATCATAAAGCCAAATGGTTAGAATCGTGTAATAAAGATAACATTAAAATTAAAATGTTTTGTAGTAACATTATACCTAAAAAGAAATTCTACAAAAAATCAACAAACCTGATAAAAAGAACAACACGACAATGGAATTGACTATAGAAAACCAATGAATTTGGACATCTTTCATACTTAAATATATGTCCCATCTTGAAGCCCATCCTATTTCTGATTCGCTCCATTCAACTGAATAGGTGAAATATAATTTTGTCCCTGTGTCTTCATTAACCAATTGAGGCGTTGTGCCAGAAGGAATATTGCAGGAAATCTCATCATTAAATAACATATCATCTTTATCTATAGAATATGTTTCTACTTCAAAACCAACAACTCTATAAGAATCTCTAAAAAAGAAAACAAAAAATTTCATAGAAGTAAAAGTTATTATATACTCAGTTGTAGTGTATCTTTAAATGAAATACATGTGTTAACTCAGACTGTTTAATATATAATGGCTACCTGCTATTGACTGACAATATCTATGCCCGTAGCCAAACATTCTATTTTTACCTACTACATCTCCATTCTTTTAATAATGCAGGTTCCGTATGTCTTTCATGAAATAAGATAGAATATAATAATACAGCATACAATGTACATGATTACATACAAAATATACACAACATAATATACTTATCATTTTTCTTTTCCTTAAATAAAGTACATTATAAGTTTGTTCCAGACGATATACTTAAATTCATTCTAACAAAAATAATACTATAATTCTAAAGATCTAAAGACAAGCATACACTATTTTGCCTTCTTTTTTTATTTACTTTCTAGTGCATATTTTTTTACCATATTATGCTACAAAGTTCATTAAAGTAGTGCAATACTTCCATCTTTATTTATTGCATATTTTTAATTCGAGAAGCCGTACCGTTCCGGTCGGCGCACCACTCTCCCCCTGCGGGTGACACCCGCTCCCGCAGGCGAGATGCGCGTTGCCTCAGCCGTCCCGCTCGGTACCAAATCTGTACCTCCGTTATTATAATCCCATCCTATCCGCGCGGCCTCTCCTATGATTAGGTTCACTGTTAAGCAGTCGTTCCGGCGACTTGTTTTCTGGCACTTTCATAATATGTTGTCTGTTACGGCGCAGAACTCGTCCATTTTCTGTTTCTAACCAGTACGAAAGCTTGCCGCACGCTCTGCCTTACACTCGAACCTTTTCCCACAGGCTTTTATTCCTTATTCGCACCGTATCGTTTGGCTATAACACAGTTAAACGTCTAGTGCCCCTATTGTAGTATTCAGCGTGTTTCTCAATTTTTTTTCTTCTATTCTTTGTAACCATTTGTCTATTTACGATTTGTGGACATAGTTGACTTTGCTTCACCGGTAAACTGGTATTAAGCCATCGACTCATCAATAGCTGCGCCGGCGAGTACACTTGTCCAGTGAGCGTATTTCTAAAATTGAGAAATGCAAGGTGCCAGTCTGTGCCAGTTTCTTGCGACTTCTTAAATAACGCCTTCACGGTTCGCACGTTCCTTTTCAGGAGGCCATTCGACCTAGGGTAATAGAGTGAGCTGGTCACGTGTTCGAAACCCCATGACTCTAAAAAATTTAAACTCTTCACTCGTGAATTGTGGTCCATTGGTCACACGTAACTAGTTTGCACGGTATACCGAATCTACCAAAAATATCTCTCATCGCTTTAATTACCGTAATACTTTGTAGATTCGATAATAAAGATAACTCTACAAATTTTGAGAAGTAATCTACTAGAAGGAGGAAGTTTTTACCCATAAACTCAAATATGTCAGCGGCTAGATTCTCCCAGGGGCGCTTGGGGATAGGGTGCGGTGCAAGCGACTCGCGCGGCTCGGCGGCGCGATGCCGCTGGCATGTCTCGCAGTCCTGCACCACGCGCGCTGACTGCCGTCATGCCCGGCCACGACAGCACTTCGCGTGCACGGCGCTGGCACTTTTCGGTTCCCAGATGTCCTTCGTGTATTCTGCGTAACATCTCTTTGCGTAGAGACTGCGGTATAACAACTCGAGCATTTCGCAGCAAAACAACGTTAATTACGTGCAATTCGTGACGAACAATCCAGTATAGCTTTACTAGATCCACTACTTGTTTTTATTAACAGGCCACCCCTATTGGTAATATTGGTACAGTGCCACTAAAATAGAATATTTTTGTTTTTCCTCCATAATTTTGTCTAACATTGCCGTAGACGCTTCCACGTTATCATATAATAAATTTTCGTGTATCATAACCTTACTAAAATCATCATCACCTTTCTCCGTCGCAGTCCTTGATAAAGTGTCTGCTATGAACAAAAGTTTTCCCGGCTTATACTGCAAATCGATCGCATAATGTTGTAATTTCAAATGTAAGCGCTATAGTCGTGCTGAAGTTTCATTAAGTGATCTTTTAAAATAACCTCCAGTGGCTTATGGTCGCTTTCTTCTGTTACTTTACCATGCCCATAGATGAATTGATGGAATCTAGTGCAACCAAATACCACCGCGACTAGCTCTTTTTCAATTTGTGCCCAGCGCTTGTCGGTGGGCGTTAGCGTGCGCGACGCATAAGCCACGGGGCTCCCGCTCTGCATCAGGCACGCGCCTAGGCCGTGCCCACTCGCGTCCACCGACACGGTGACCGGCTCGTTCGATGCGTAATAAGTCTGTACTGGAGCCCTACTAATCATCGTTTTAAGCGTATTTAAAGAATTTTTATGCTCAAGTGACCATTCAAAAATTACATTTTAATTTAATAATTATCTTAAAGGAACCGATGTCTTCGAGTATCTAGGAATAAACTTTGATAAATAATTAGTTACTCCTAAAAAACGTTCTACACATTTCTTGTCTATTGGTTTTGTCATTTTTAATATAATCTACTGTTAACAGGTCTTATACCATTAGAACTGAATGTGCCTCATAAACGTAATTTCTTTGGCATTAAATATACATTCATTTTTATAAAATTTTACGCCGCTTTCCTTGGCCCTACGTAAAACCTTTTTTAATCTCTCGTCATATTCCCTTTGATTCCGGCCCCATATAAGTAAGTCATCACAAAATACTTCTAGTCCTTGCATTTGAAAAATGTTACACATTTCATTATGAAACATTACCGGAACAGATAATTCCGAATGGCATCCTTAAGAATCTATATCTCCCAAAGGGCGTTGAGAAGGTACATAATTTAGAACTTTCTTTGTCTAAACGCATCATATAAAAACCTTTCTTCGCATCACATTTTGGGAACATTTTCGCACCAGATATTTTGCGAGTAATCTCATCCAATGTCGGTAACTGAAAATGGCTTTTTTAACTGCTCGATTTAAATTTTTAGGATCTAAACAAATGCGCAATGATTTATCTGGTTTTTCAACAATTACAACATTTGAAATCCAATCACTTGGATCTTCCTTCTTTATAATAATACCTAATTTTTACCATATTATTTAATTCTTGTTGCAGTCTCGGACCTAATTTTATTGGTACTTTTCTTGGGCCATTTACTACCGGCGGGATGGTCGGATCTGTTATGATTTTATTTAAAAAAAGGTATACAACCTAGGCGCTCAAAAATTGCATTATCAATATTTATTTAATTTAAACTTAAATAATTGATTCGTGCTAACAATTTTAAAAATTTAATAGTCACGCCGTTCACTTTAATATCAGCCTTCCATGATTCATAGCCAGAATCAAGTGTTTCTATGGCTATATTGTTCATTAAAAACTATCCCATCTCGCCACAACTATCTTCACCATAATCGTCCCCGTCTTCATTATTCCCGACGCTCGCGCAGGCTCCCTGCACTTCCTGCGAGAACTTAACGCGACTACACTTCGCGCAGTGGCCTATCTTATTGCAACGAAAAGACTTCCTTTCATACGCCGGACACTTATCCCGAATACCATGTCGCGAACTACACTCACTACACTTATTTAATTCCTCACCGGCGCGTCTCCCACTACGCTCCCGGTGCTCGCCGTAGTTCTGCGCCTGTCTACGACCCCGACCACTTGCATAATTATACTCACTCGTGCAGCCGCTCGCCACTCGCCTGTGCTTGCCGCGCGATATGTACTCCACGTTGTGCGCGCGTGCACCTGCTGGCCGCGAGCTTCACGCCGCTGCCTGCACGCTAGCTCGCTCCGCCGCTCGGCATAACCCGATCGCCACTTGTAATGTTAAACTAGATTTTGCCAATAGTTTTTCTCGTATCTGTGTATCTGTTACACCTCGAATTATTTGCTTTTGTATGAGACTATTTCTCAATGACGCAAATTCACAATTTTTGCCTTTATATTAAGAGAACCTAAAAATTTATCGAAGTTCAATTCGTTTTTTTGTCTCAAATAATATGTGTCTTCCATAATTAATATTCTTTTTTGGATCACAGTGATCATTAATTTTTTTACACAACGTAGTATAGTCGTACTTTTCTGTTTCCAAATTGAGCTCCTCATATATTTCGCGTCCATATTTGCCAATGACGTGCATAGACAAAGCACACTTTTCCTTCGCCGATGCCGTTTCTTTTCTATTCGCAATTAAAAAATAATCGAATCCAGATTTCCGTTCGGGCCAATTCGATGCTATATTTTCCGCTTGAGTCAGCGGTGCCGGTTGTTGTGAAGAAGCAAAGCCCGTATACTCTTAATGATGTCTTAATAATGTCCTATAAGACTCTCAGACTAATGGATTTTAAAGATCAAGGTGTGTTGCTGGAAAAGAATGCTGCGGGTTCCTTTGACAGCACACAAAACCAACACATCCATTCTACACGAACTGAACATATAAGCAAGACTCATCCAGCTGCCTCTCAAGACAATCTTACACTATCAGAGGGTAAAATCATGAGCTAGACCCGCGCATCTATGGGGCGAAAATAAATAAAGTATGAAAAATGTGACCATGTAATATATTTAATTATTACAATTAAGAGAACTTACTATGCACTCCCAATAGAGGACAAACTGAACCCCTGGCAAGATCAAAATCTTCAGTGATAAAGCACACAAAGCAAAAAGGAAAAATACTCAATAATTAAAGAGAGCAATTGATGTCCTCCCTTTATCCATGTTACATGTAGCCCTTCTTTATTGTTTTATCTGGAGGAAATACCTACACATACCTGTTACAGCCAGGGAAGGACAGGTTATGTCAGTCTTACACCAATTAAAACCCTCACAATGTCCTAACTTAGTTGCTTTACTGTTGGGTCAAGAAAGCATTGGTCGCACCGTCCCCCCCC
>DWQX01000340.1:0-47042 GCA_018245475.1 Pharmacophagus antenor | reverse complement strand
CCGGGGGGCGGGGGCCCCCCCCCCCCCCCCCCCCCCCCGGGGGGGGGGTACGGTGCAGCAATGCAATTTCCCCGCGCAAACAAAAAAAAAAAAAAAGGAACCTTTAGTTTTTTTAGTATAAAAAGTACTCTAAATGTTATTAATACCTAATCCAGTTACTGTGTTAAATTTATATAATAATAATAAACTATAAGTATATAATACAATTCTATATAATACATGTTTAATTTTACCACGAACGGTTACTGAACAACCATATTGTGTTGACACCATTGTTTCTTACATGCATTATTAAGTTTGCCGCCCATACAATGGCAGCATTGTATGTCGTTCCCATGTTGATATCTCCGTAGTATCCAGAGATAGTTGAGAAAGTTCGCCCGGACAAGATTTCAGTGCTAGATACTCCTATTATTCTGTGTAAGATTACAAGCAATTAGCTACAAAACACACACGAGACATGAAATCCGAGTAACTGTGTAATTTCTGATACAGTTAATTTAACACTAGATAGCCCTAACAAGTCATTTTGACTGCTTTTCAATTTATTTATGAAGTAATAAGAATGTAGACGGGAGTGAAAGGGAGAAATGTATAGAGAAGTAAAGGACGTAAGAATGGAAATGAATCTCTATGATCGGATGTGAATAGAATGGCATAGGGGATAGAATATGAAAGATGGCAAAGGACGTGATACACAAGTAGGAATTTATTAAACGTTGATTATATCTTCGTAGTGATTTTCTGTTAATGCAAATTATAGCTACATTGCCCATCGGCATAACGCATATTATTTCACTCTAAAACGCCGGCCATTTACAATATATGGCTCTGATTACGTTTCTAGAGAGAAAAAAAGGTAAGAGTCTATTGTCTATTACATTTTATTACGCCCATAGATTTCAATTTTACGTGGATTGTTTAATTTTTTTTTTGCGCATCGATTTGGTTTTTTTTCTGTTTAAATTAATTAATTTAACTTATTTTTTATAGCAGTAATAATAGCTGAGAAAACTTAATTTCATAATATGTAGGTTCAGGAAAATATATAAAAATAACATTAATTCTAGATTGACTAGTGAAATTTTGGCCATATTCAAAATATGAATGTTTGTTTTTATACACAAGATTACTAAAGGATACAAGGATATAGTGATCTAAAGAGAGCTCTCGTTCTTCTTCCAACTTAATTTGGATAGCTTCTTTTTCCATTTGTATACGTTCTAGCACAGCATTGTATTTTTATTTCCAACGTTTGACGAAAAGTTTATAATGCTGTCATGATTTTTTTTTGAACAAAACAAAAATTGTTTTCTAATTTCCGTTCTGTTTAGTAGCAAATACTACGACTAAAATACAATTTCAACGCGATTCGCCTTTACACGTGGCATCTTTAGATGTTACAGTTTCGACAGCCCGACGTCGAACGGAGTTCCGCAAAGTAACGCTTAAGTCAATATATTATATCATTTCTTATTTTTTAATTATAAAACTTACGACTTCCGCAAAACTGTCAAGGCTTTTTGGATGTTCTGATATTTATATGAAAGTAAAATCTGTCGAACTATAGTTAATACGGATTGTTCGTTAATAAATATACATATTTATAAAAAGAAATATATTAATAGCTGCAATGACTCAATAAGGTTACTTGTGAAAACAAACAGATATAAGGGCAGTATGACCTGTGTTACAAGGCTAGATAACTGATTCATTAATTAATATCGTGTATTGCGAGCTTTATTATCTCGGAAGAGACTTTTGCGGAATAAGGACGACGTCAACTTCTACTTTCGTCATTTCAGTGACCTAGTCGATAATAAGCCGGGTATATATAAACTTGACAAGGTTACTCTTGATTGCCTCACGACTTTTTATCGTATGTACAAATTTAGTATATAATATACAGTTTCAGCGATAATTTTATGTTAAATACATTTGTAAGGCGTTACATAAACAAACCGCTAATAATTCAAAATTAAATTTAGCGTATAATGAACAGTACTCCATAAATTTGCGAGTAAAATAAAATCTTAATTTGTCTATAAAAATTATTCATTGTAATAGTACATTTTATGTTATTAGGTATTCCATCTTAGAGGTTATTGATATTAGGAAAAAAAAAAGGCTGCTAACGTCTGAACTAGAAAGCTTGTAACCATATATTTAATTTATTCTTTAATATAGCATATCTAAAAATCTCTCGTGTG
Organism: Pharmacophagus antenor; assembly: GCA_018245475.1. NCBI lineage: Eukaryota > Metazoa > Arthropoda > Insecta > Lepidoptera > Papilionidae > Pharmacophagus > Pharmacophagus antenor. Next base: position 44,832 of record DWQX01000340.1, on the reverse strand, counting down.
TGTTGTGCATTTTTATGATATGGAAAGCGAAAATTATTAACTATGCGCGTCTGTAAATCCAATTTAAACAAATATATATTTATTTAAATAAAAGGCGCCTTGTTAGTATTATTGATTAATAATTCTAATTATAATAATACCTACATAGTCTTTACTTAATATTATCATAAACAATAAGAAAAATGGCCAACCATTAAGAATTGAGAGGGTGCAAAACTTATTCACTGAAAATCTATGGTATCAAAACCAAATCTACTGAATTATCTTATAATACGTTACCAAAAAAATCGTCCATAAATAGTAGGTGTAAACAATAGTAAAATATTCTTTTTATAGTTCACTGAAGTCTTTATTTCGTTCTGATTCATTAAATACATTACAACAATAAATAATACTTCGAAAACTCTCTCTTTATTTACTCTATGAGATTCGAGATAAATTCATAGAACATTGAATATCGTGTTAAAACAAAACAATTCGCTTGAAAAAGAATTAGATATGTATTATTTAATGAATCTATAATGGTTCTTTATCTTGAATCGATTACGGCAAGTAGACAAATATTAAGAAAAAAAAACAACACTTAAGGTCGTATTAACCTTCGATATTCATAAATTACGAGCCGGCTACGTTTACATTGCGGAGGTAATCATGTTTTTTTTTTCATATGTAGTCGTCGCATGTTACGTTATGTCATCATTATTTTATCGCAACTTACTTTTTATTTCAAAGTGTAATTGATTACACAATTTATTATTTATACTGTTGTTTATTTAATTTTGTAAATAATACTATTACATTGTTTAAATAATATTATTATTTGATCTAACTATCGCTTTTGTATAGTGTAGCTATATGATTTAGAAATAAGTAAACTTTGTATTATAAATTAGTGTTTATTTTATTATAAATTTCTCTGAAAGCGATTGATGGTGGTAGTGATTACAAAAAGAGATGAATAACAGCACTAATACAAATAAAAACAAGTTATTACACATATACAAATTATTAATACAAAAGCAGAACATTACTACTTTTATTATTCTTTATATTCGTGCTTTCACGGATCTCGCTTCGCTATGTATGTACGGCCTCATTGTCACTTAAGACCATTTGAAATTAAGGTCAAATATTATCCCATTACTAATAAAAAAAAGGATTTATTAAGTTAAATACGTCAGGCATTCCTGAAGAGCAAACTGTATCTTTACTCTGTTTAGCTAGACTATAACAGCATAATTTTATTTGCATTTTGAGTTTGACCATTCGACAATAGAAATGAATTCAATTAAACCATCTACGAAGCTTCTATGTACTTTCTATTTACTAAAAGAGTTACAACAGAGCGTATAATTGTGTGAAAAACCATTGTCACCAGTGAAAACACCAAACAATGTGTCTGAGAAATCACTCCGATCTCGGTGATTATTTAAAAGCCTAGTAAACGCATTTCCGTGTTTATATCTATTATTTCAATTTAAATAAACTGCCTTGGCTTAGCTATCCAGTTTTATTATTACCGTTTATTTGCTAAAAATACATTAATCATTACATCGTTAAAATTAAAAGGTCACCACAGATAATACAATGTTAGCTATCATATATGTTAAATTTGTGAACTTATGATGGTTATCGAAAACATTTTAAATTTAAAAAATACAATGAATTTGACGACTAGTATTTTATTTTTATATTTATTTAAAAGCTTTTATGCACAAAATTTTGTAACAAAGGGCGATATAAAAAAATAAAAATGGCTTTCTCTTACAGTGTGATTCAGGATATCTTACTATAATAAATATTAACTGCGCTTTTATGTATAAAAGGAACACATTGCATTCATTTTTTATGCTGAAAAGTATTAAAGCCAAATGAATTACAGTATTACAACAATATTAAGACGGAAAATATTCTCACTCTTATTTTTTTCCAGTAATGTGCTAAAACTTGTTTTCGATTTCACATTATAATAAGTGACAACGAGGCTGTAGATAGTTCAGCGTGCTCGCTCAAAATAACCTGACTCTCACAAGTATGACTGCCGGAACACAGCGTCGCTGCTATGACAGCTGGTTGACATTGAGGATAATGGCTAGCCAGGTGAATTCGAAAAATCTCTTTCGTCATCCATTACAACTCCATTACTCATTTGACACCCGAATCGTACCTAGGAGCTCTGTATTAAGAAGCAAGATTCTGCAGCACGAACGTAGTCAAACAATCTCAATCTTCTATTAATCTTTTTCATTTTATAACAAATTGTAATACCCAGTTAACTATATATCTATGAATTGTTATTTTTTTTCTTCTACATAGACTGTGCCTGTTAATCTTTCATTTCTAATAATTTCATATGTTTTACATAACGTCTGCGCGACGCTTCCAATTACGTGTTGATGAAATATGCACAATAACGAATGCAACGTAAGCTTTAACAGACCGTTTGCCCGCGTTACGAGAGTTCACCCAGTTTACGTCGACGGGATTAGTCGGAAAAGCGTCTGGTGTGATGTAAATGCTATCCCATAGATTGTTATGTGGCATTAATGTGGTGTAAATAATAAGAATAGACATACTTTCGAAAATGATGTTATTACATTCACCTCAAACACATGGCCGTGGCTACAAAATTCGTAAATGACTATAATTGTTTTCATGGCACAGCGGGCTAAGGGTCTACCTTGTAACACGGTAATCCTTGGCTCAATTCCAAGATTTTACAAAAACTGGGATTCAGATAGAGGCAAGGTTTTTCCCGAACTCGTCTGGCTAGCCACCACCCTCAATTCCAATCTGCCGCCATAACGGTATTGGTGTTTTGCTGCAATAATACCTATGATCCACTTATATTATTAATTAACATTATATTTCAGTTTTGAATTTAATAAAAAATAGTAAAATTGAGGTCAAATGCTATCTCAATTAGGAAGAAATAGAAACAAAAACTTAAGAGACATCCATAGAATTAAAAACAAATTTCCTGTCATCGGTCAATATCAGTTTAATTTTCGATATTGTAACAGGTATAGGTAACTATTATATTTCGTGTCCCAAGCCGCGGTGTCGTTATTCATCACCAGGAAGCAAGCGCTTTTTATCTCGGCCATCGCAGGCTTACGACAAATCTATTGTCTTAATAAACATTCTTATATTACGTGTACGCGGTGTTAGCGAACTTTCTCTTAAGCAATGAATCATTTTAATTGCAACCTCTTAAGAAATCCAGCCTCTGAGTAACCTGGGACAAAGATGGCGCGCGAGTTTTTTATTTTGACGCAATATTTGAAGCAACGAAATAAAATTCAAATTCAAAGCTAAAATATATTTTATTCAATTAGACCTACACAGGCGTTTTGAGTGATCAAAATTGTTCTAACGCCGTTTCTAAGTAGATTCCCCTGCGAAGGACCAGGCAAGAAACTCAGGAGCACTCTTTCAAATATTATTGTAGATTTATATTTTTGCTTTTGTTGAATTGAAACGAATCATGTCTCCATGGATTTTTGTTTAGGTTTTCTCACTTATGTTTCAATAAAAAGTGATCAAAATGACTTTTAGATACAATGGATGGAGATATGTATATAATGAAAGCAATATATAAGCGACCCACAAGATTAGGCATTACGATAAAAAGGAATTCGTTTACTTTACATGTAATATAAGTTTAGGCCAAAGAGAAAATACTTTAATTATATTATAAGTTAAATATAATAATGTGCGCTTTGTAAATTCACTTCTTCTACATATGAAATTTTAAAAGCTTCGGACGCAATTGAGTAAAAAGAAAGAAAGTGTAACATGGTATGATATAAAATATATAAATCTTTAATTTACTTTAACCGCATAGTCCCTCTGTGGCGCAGTGGTTTAGCGCTTATCTCGTAACGTCGAACTCCCAGTTTCGATTCCACGGCCACATGAGTAGTTGAGTCTGGAAGATGGTACAGTTTTTTATCGAAACCACCTCATCGCTAATCTAGCTATAATAGCGTTGATGTATTCCAATAGTCATACATGTGACAGTCAGAACATTCTAGGCGATAATGCTGCAATATATATTAGCACATTGTCACTTAAAAGCGTTTCAAATTAAGGTAAAATAAAAAAGGTAAAAAAAAAGACTTCTTTTGTATCTTTTTATAACGCTAATAGAATACCTTTAAAAAGACGCTCTTTTTCCGTCACTGGCCTTGATATAAGTCAACGACATATCTAGATAATAAGAGATTATTAAGCTGATGCCATTTTAAAATGTCCTTAAAACAAGTTTTACTGGAAATTATTCCAAGCATTTAATGTTAATATTATGATAAAATTTATTTCTTTTCAAACTTTAACGATACAATAGTGTAATAGATATGAATAGTTTGTGTAAATTAAGGTCGTTTGCTCTGTGCTATCAATCGTTAACTATTCTCTGTGATATGTACATAATCCTATTGTAGTAGGTACTACTATAGAGAGTATATTGTAGTAAAGAGTAGTTAGGGTGGTACATTGCTATCATCATCAACGCATAAATCTTTCATAATTCCTTTTACGATCGCTTGTTCACATTTGTGTATACAATGCAATTTAAATGTTGTAAAATTTTCTGCAATGCTTTAAGTACATATTTAATACATTCATATTTCATACCGAATCATCCAAATCATATATTCGTAAGAATCAATAGAAATATTTTTAATATATGTGCAAATATATAGGTAGTTCAATTTCTGAAAACTATTAATCAAAAAGTGGATATCCTATTTATTCATAGCAATAATTTTCAATTGTGATACTGGATTTAACGAAACAATTCGTTTGTCAACAGGTCCATAATGACAGTGAAAAAGGCGTCACGTTCCGGTGGGTATGCCACCATCGTCTCCAGGCAAAAACTGCACAATGCCAACCAGCACTTTGACATGATGGCAATCACTAAATCATCATCAAACCAATCATACAATATTATAGTAGGCTTCAATGAAAAGGATCAATTGCAATTACAAACGAAAGAAGACGCGAAAGATGACGACAAACAGAAACTTATCAAAGGCTACAATGATTTAATAATCAACAGGTATGAGAACATTACCATAGACGACATATCCAACTGCGTGAACATTGAAAACTATCCTAACTGCGAAAGAACTCTAGTCTTTTACGTAAATAAGAACATAAATGCAGAAGCTATCGCTCTAAGATTTGAAAACGAGCACGATTTCAAAAGGATATATTTCACGTACAAATACTTCAAAATGCGCAACCGTTTGACGAAAAACACTAACAATTATTCAAGTAGCGATAACTTATTCTCTAAAAAGAGAACGACTGATTGGTTTAAAAATAGGAAAAACAGCATCGAAGACTACAGTTACGATAAAACGCGTGGCGAGTTTGATCTACTTCAAACAAACGATGGCGATAGTATAACTCATTTATCAGTTCAGCAGAAAGGTAACAGTAGATTCGATCAACCACTGAGTCTAATTGGTTTTAAAAGTGATGTCAGCGACACTGGAGAGATTGATAGCATTATTTATACAGATATTGATATACCGACAAAGCCAGAGAGGAAAAGGTTTTTCAATAAAAAATATAAAGCACCCTCCCCACCGCTTCTACCGAATAAAGACATCCCTAAAATTCTTAAAGGTGAATTTGTCAGAGTGAATGTGGAGAGAGCGCCAGACGTAATACCAAAGGACAATAAGCAAAACAAAATACCAGATATTCTCATGTTTAGAGATCCCAAACCTAAAAGACCGAGCCCTAGCAGTACTCTGTGGACAGCTAGCAATAAACGTAAGTGTCAAGTTTTGATTTTTTAAGTTATAAAATAAACCTCACTAGTTTTGTTTCATCTGTAATCGTCAATTATAGTAAGATCTGATTTAATTATTATCATTTTGTTTATAAAAATAGTGTTCAATTGTAATATTTGTGGTTAGTAAAATCGGTGTTAACAAAACAATGCTTATTAATAACAGACTTTGTCTTGGATACATAAAGTATGGCTGCAATAATTTAACGTTTAAAAAAATTACTATAATCCTGTTTCATTTCTGCAAGCTAACTATATTGTGGCCCTTATTTCAATGTAAATAATCATCAAAATCGTTCACTGATTTCTTCTTACATTGGAAACGGTTCCAATGATTGAATTAACATCAGAATTTGATCGAATTCCATTCTCGGTTCGCGATTACTTTATTTCTACAGTCGAAGGTTTATTTTATATTGTATTTTAAAAGTCAGTGTATTTATTATCTGTTATTTATTTATTTAAAAGCGATAATGCTCGATATCTTGTACGTTAGGTGGTGCTAAATGAAATACCTCACTTTTAAGCAGAGATGGTGTGAGGGTGCATGAAAAGGTATTTTTCATTCGTGTGTTCGTTTCCGACGTGACAAATGACTTCACAGTTCATTAGCGCGTATTAGCGTTGCGCTGGGGTTATTTGATCAGTTTCTCTTCTATTTATTCACATGAATACTGTGACGTGATAAACAGTTTAACTTAATTTGCATATGTTCATTGTCTCTGTAATTCATACAAACCAACCTTTAACCATTTGACTGTTCAATTCGTGACATACACACTGACATGAGGTTTCTGTATGAAACGTGACATGTATTAATTGTGTTGACAAACCTATTCTGGCGTCGTCTGTTCTCAGTAGACTCGCATATAAAACTAGTGCGCTAAAACTAGTGTTATTTTTTATCGACATGACATTTACAATTTTCCACAGATATAAATTCAAACTTCTATTTCGAAATTATAAAATTTGAAGTGTGTAAAAAAGATCATTACTAAATTTAAAATACCGACTGATTAATTGACCGACCTATTTATCAACGCACAACCTAAACCGCACTATCTAAAGACGTGAAATTCAAAGGATTTTACATTCCGTCATCCTAGTTACCTCGCTCACTGGCAATTACCGCCATAACAACTTTGCTATTTTTTGGCAGTCATACATGTGAGAGCTTTGACTATCTGATATTCTATCATCTAGGATCTCATTGTTAATTAGCATTCACAATTTAAGTCCACTTGATCTTGAAATTCCCTTTAACCTTATGCCGACAAAAAAACAATCCTGATTACCCACCACTGTTATCCCGTATATATCACTAAACACTTTGTTATTATTTACAATTGTAAAAAAGTATTTGTGTAGTAGTGTCCATTTAAAATGCAAGAAAGCCAAGGTCGCTGATGTAGTCGCCCGCGCTTTCGTAACACCGGTCGTTCACTCGCTTCAGAAACGCTGCTGTCATATCTGTTAGATTATCGATAAACAGATGTCAGATAATCGATAATTTTTATTCAATTAAACATCTTTCACATAACTAATCTCTTCTTTTGATTGTGGGATAGTTAACTCTGTATAACGTCATTGTCATCTCCGAAAGCGTAGATAGAAAGATCTTATTTTGAATTATTAACTGCGATACGCTCTACTTATATTCGTAGTAATTAAAAAGGATAGGAAGTTTTTATAATTTCCGCATGCAATTTGTTAGATAACTTATTTCCAATTAAAAACTTATCCGATTCGAATATAATATTTTGTCACCAAATTTATCAGATTTTCTTTAATTTGAAATATTTGAATTGGATGCTATTTAAAACAGGAGTAAAAAGAATATCTTACAGTAGCCGTTGCTATGTGTAACTTTCGCAAAATGCACGTAGATTACTGTTTGTTTCGTTTTCGTTCTGCGACTGTCGCTGTGGTAACCAGATTTTTAGACTGCTATTTGATTGTAAATCCTAATTTATCATATGAAGTTTGTTTAATGGTGATTATGATTATGGCAAAAATGCCAATTTTTGGTACTTTAGCTTGATTAAGGGCGTTGTGGGTGATATTCTAATCCAATGGAAATTTATTGTTATGGTTCGGAACCCATAGGTATTGAAATAAATACAGGTGTGTTTTAATATGACTGATGTGATGTGGATGAGTAATTTTTTTTATATAATCATATTTATGGTCAGTAGAAAAGTAATCGATAGTGTGATTTAGGATTTTCTGCTATTAGATCTCAATAACTACTACTGTCTAAAGTTTAGTAATTTTGACCTTATAATTCATATTGTAATTTCGAACTTTAGTTGTATGTATGTATTTTGCTACGTACAAATTTGTTTCCTTATTTAAAATAATTTTTATTAGAATTAATTAAGTAAATCAAACACAAATGAAACATCTTAACTGTTTTATCACATGCAGTCCTGATTAATTCCAACTCGTGGCCACACAGATATTCCGTGTTGAACTGAGATGCGCAAGCGCATGATAGTTATTGAATTCCTCGCTTAAAAAAACTCACATGCTAATGATTTGTGATTGATTAATAATGATCGATTGATTGTCATTATTTCACTTTCGAAATTCTTATCGTAGCGGTTTTTGTAGCTTGGTCGAGATATGTATTCGCTTTTAGTTTCTGTTTTGTTTACATAAGCGGTCGCATATAATTTAATATACAGCAATTAACATATCCATTAATATTAAGAAAAAAACCAATCATAGTTCATAAGAATCGGCATTTAAAAAAAAACTTTGCGATATCGTGTTACCACTCATTTGAAATGGTACACTTTATCTAATAAAAAAACTAAATTACTCATAACTCATACAAACTGCACTGGTTGGTTTTAATTTATTATTTAAAAAATAAAATAATTCTAAATTTTAAGTAGATGTATATGGATTACAATATAATTTTGAAAATATTGCCGCAAAACCATTGAATTATATTATATTCATGTACTAGCCATTACATTATATTCGTATATAGAAATTAAACTAACATATTTATTCGTAAGAAATGAAATGAATAGAAATTAAAATAACATATTTATTCGTGAGAAATTTAATAATAAAAATGTGGTAGCCATATAAGTTATGGTTTGTTAGTTTAATAGAAAATAGAGAGTTCGAAAACGAATGCACAAGTTGTACAAACTCTCAAATTTCACGGCCGGTCTATGTCGTTAGCTATCAACACCAGTATGCATTATCCACACAAGATATTTTTATTTAATTTATCTAGCTTTCCCTGTTTTGACTGCAGCATCGATTCGAAATACTTGTATTAAATATATTTCTGTATACGTCGAAATATAGTAACATAGTTATTAAACATCTTACAGATATCAATCGAATGAGTGAGCAATTTTGTTATCTTACTGTAAAATCTTGATCATGCTACGCACATTGACAGCCAACTGTGATATTTATAACTGACGGCACACAGCAACACTGTTAAGGCGGGAGGTTCAAAAAAATTTGCTACCGTCCAGACCACACTAGCCATGTGGCCTTGGAATCGAACTTGGGACCTCCGTATTAGACCAAGTGGGGAAGCACTACGCCATTGAGGCAATTAATAAATCTAGATTAACTAATTCATGTTAATATAAAACGTGACCTACTAATGTTTTACTTTATGTAAAAATTTTTTGGCAGGAAAAGTATTCTAAAAAATCATGCTCCAGATGATTTAAGACGCGTTGGTTTTAGAAAAAAGTCTTGGCTCAGAAATATCAGTGAGTGGACAGGGATTGCCAGCGTTCAAGACCTCTTTCGCTTGGCTAAAAATAGAAAGATATTCGCTTAGCTGACGGCCAACCTCCAATAATGCAGAGGCACAAGAAGAAGATTTACTTAGCAGCAATGAAAATAGTAGAGAAAATAATTTTCAAAAAATAAAAGTACTAATAAGAAACCAAATCAGCAATAAACTTTATGTTGATAAATGCATTATCTATGGTTATAATTTAAATTAATAAACATTTCGGAAGCCCTGCGCTATAAAATATCGATTAAATCTTACTGTTATACTCAAGTTAAATTCGTAATAAAGCTCGATTAAACGAGAAAGCAAGAAGGTTTGTTAATGGAGTGATTTCATTGAAGCCTTCAAAGATCGATGCAATGTTGGGGTTCGTTCAACTCAGCAAGTCGCCAGGCTTCGCACGTACTATTGCATTTACTTAGAACGCCTCGTCAACATAAAGATACAGAGCGTAGCAATACACGGGGTTGCACGTAGATACAACCGATTGCGAAGCCGCGCTGGACCCCCGACCGCAAATACCAAAGAGGCATTGCAAATGGTACGAGACGGAGTGACATCCTCTAAATGGTTTTTGCGTAATGGCGGCCGGCGTGACGCTTCACAGAGTAATTAAACGTTAGAGGTGTTATTTAATTTCTGCTGCTTTAAAATACCATTTCTAATTGCTAGAATTACTTTTATCTTCAAACATTATTTACATTAAGATCATATCATAATTTGCATAGTAATGGATGATTTTAAAAATAACTAGTTAACTATTTGATGAGGGAATCATATCTCCTCCTCTTAACTTATTATATATTTTTTTATCACACTTGATCTCGATTTCACCTGATGTTATGTGACAATGAGGCCGTAGATCGTGAAGGGTGTCCGCCCAGAATACTTCTGGCTTTCACTTGTATAACTGTCGAAAGACAGCAATGCTGTTTTAGTGGCAGACCGACACTGCGGGTAGAATAGCTAGCTAAGCGGGTTCGAAAAACTGTGGTCTGGGAATCGAACCCAGGATCTGCGCGTTCCAAGACATGCGAGTAAACCACTGCGCCGCGGGGACTGTCAAATGTAGATTCATGACCTAAAAGCTGAGATGCGTACGCTGCTTAGCAATGTTTGTATTTACACGACGACCGCTCAACTTGTTCCAACAAGGTCGTTTGGCGACGGCGATATGAAATAACTGTTTGTACAATACAAACGTATTATGTGACTGTTTGAACAGTGAGCTAATTCGATTTCTAATCTTGTGTTAGTTCTTCTAACGTATTTCCTAATTATTCTTCTTAATGCCGACTTAGATCTGCACAGAGACTTAGCTCATACATTTTAAATTTCTTTTAGGTTAGATATAATATTTTTTTTCTCCAACGGTGTAACTGTTAACATCAATTATTGTTTTTATTAGGTATGAGTCAACGTTTGAACTCAATTTCACATAATATTATATGACAATTATGTACTTACATTTTTCCACGGACCTCATTGAAAAAGATTTTAGATTAGTTCACAAAATTTACTGGAATGTTGGTAAACAACAATTTTTAGGTATTTAAATAGATCAATCTTAATTAAAAGTCTATAATTTTTTTACTAATCACTAAAAAATATACTTTTCTTGAAATCTCTTCAATATAATTTACTTGAAATATTCCTGTTTGAAACATTAATTCTGTTAATCCAATCAGTACTATACTTCAATTAAAGGTGTCGTCAATTAAAAATGGATCTAATGTATATATTTAAAGATGATAAAATCGATTACTATCTTTGGAACATTATTGGAAAAAAAAACTGATGTCATCATAGAAGCATGTGTTATGAAATCGCAAATTACAATTTGCGAAATATACCTACCCGTTCATTTAACATTTAATTTCTCATTATATTTTAGTAATATTAAAAAAAGTAATTAAAGTACAATCAATTTATAATGTTTATTAACAACAAGAATAACAGTATTTTTAAATAGTTTCAACATTATTATCATTCTCAGCTTGAAATGAGTTTGGTTGAATCATAAAAAAAAATTTACGATTAAATAATTCTTATACGATATGTATATTAATTCATTAATTTAAGAATAATTTAATCGTAAATACATTCACTGCCGTATTTAAAAGTCGACCTTTAATAAATAAAAAAAATATAAATCTTACCGGACTGATTGTCGCTTGCAGAAATGCGTAATAACATCTTTCCATCAGGCTCTTAAATCAAGTCTAGAACTAAAATCTGTGTCAGCACCATATGTAATTCTATTAATGTATAACTTATATATATTTAAATTTTTTGCTGTAATACTTGTAATTAATTTCAAAGGACATTCATTTATAATCAAGCCGCAAATGGTTTGGAGCGATCTCGCAGAATACTCCTATTATCACAGTATGACCGATGGAACAACGTAAAGCCTGTTATGTCGGCATATTGCATATTGACAACTATCAAGCGAATTTTCACCCACTCTCACGTTTGAGTTAGGGCGCTAGCCAGACCTTTTTTATAAGTTATGGGCTAACACTTTACCTCGATTTCACCAGACTTTAAGTTACAATGAGGCCGTAGATGGTGAAGCGTGTTCGCCCAAAATATTTGTAGCTCTAACTTTATGACTAAATTTGTGACTTCCAGAACACAATAATGCTGTTACGTAGTCAGATTGATATTGAGGTTGGTAGCTGGCCAAGTTGATTCGAAATTATAGACTACTACCCAGAAAGTCTTTGGTTAAAAAATAACTTTGTTCATTAAAAATTAAATTTGTTCATCTAATTAACCTCGGTCGTTTAGCCTCAGACTTAACTCAATATTTGTGCGGTTGACGCAATCAGTCCTTAAAGGTGCGAAGGTCAAATTAAAATTCTGTCGTCGATAGTGTTATATTAACCAAATATTGCAGGATGTCATCTAAATGGGTACTACAATGGCAGCTATTTCCGCTCCGCGTTTGGACAAACTTTATTATATTCCCCGTTCACCTTGAGAGATTCAGCGATGTTATTTTAACATCTATTGCAGTATACCATATAAACCGATAAGGTATATATCTTGCGTATAATTAGAGGAAGCAATAATTGCTCAATTAAGAAATAATACGCCTTTATGAAAAGCGAGCAAATTAAAAAAAAATCTATAACTGCCTTAAGGTTGTTATTGATTGGGACGTTTCCGAATTTCAAACATTGTTCGGCGATAATGATGTTCTATATGACGAAGCGTGCTGGCATGGAATAATCAGTTTACCAAGTCTTTTCACAGCCGCAACCAAAAGTGTTGGACCGATTGTCTATATGGCAGTAACCAGACGAGTTAGCGAAAACTCTACCACCATTTGGTACTTGGGGTCCATCTGTATTGCAAAGCAAGCTGTTTGTCATTTCGCCACGGTTGTAGTTGTATTAAAGACCTTCGTAATTTGATTATATAAAAAAAAAATTAAATTTTATTCCATAACCGAAATTTAATTAAATTCGAACGAGTAATATTTTTTTACTAACAGAGATTAAAACCACTGTTCAAGCGTTAAATTATTTTGATTGCTCAATGTCTTTCACTCGATGTAGCAAATAGGGAATTAAACGTACTATTAAATAATGGAAAAATTTAAATTGTTTAACAGCTATTGAATGAATCATGGACAAATCGATTTAGACCAATGATTAGAATGATTTTAGTCGTTAGAAAGCAAACAGGTAAACTTATAAATGGTGATAAAGATTTATCTGGTTTATAGAAAAATACCAGGTTAAATAAATAGCATCGAGGCCTAAAAGCAGTTTCTTTTATAAATCAGAAGGTAAAGTAAGTACACTTGGTTCTAACATATAGCATGTAAGAGGAAGCGGTCAGTAAAGCGAAACGCGCGAGAATCGAACCTGCCCTTCACGCTCGGATCGTATCGCATTCGTATTAGATTACATGCACATATTACCCTTCTGAGAAACACTAACATTATTTCTGTATTCAGGCAGAAAAATGTAATGACCTTATGTTTACGTGACAAAAATTAAATTTCAAATTTAGAATGATCAGTTCTTAATATAAAATTCACATCCACGCATAGATTAAAAATAGCATCGTATATTCTTGTTAATGCAGTTATGAGTTTGGTAACGAAAATCAAGGAACTTAAAAATACACGTTGATAATTATGTAAAAAATAATCAAATGTTGGATTTTAAATAACAACTTATACATATTTCTAGTTTTAACAAATTCTTTAATTTCATAGACATTAACTGAAATAGTTACCACATTTTGTTTGTTAAAAAAAACATATTAACATCAAGTAATCTTAGGAACAGCTCCAAAAATGTTATCCTAACTCATGTCGCTATGACAGATAAATATTGAGTTCAAAGAGGCACTAAATTGATATCAATGGATATATTCCTGCAATTTATCTCTTGCCACGGAAAAATTGCTCAACGTTAATTTACCTTAAATAGTACGAAATTGGCACTAAAACATTTATCAAGGATTTCTGCAATTGATATCCATTTTAATTCGATTACTAACCTCCGAAAATTCGGAAATTCTAAATAACTTAAAGTTAAATTATAATAAATATTTTTCATTTTAAAATGTAGTTGTTTATTCACGTGTTAATTTCATGTATATATTTATGTTTTATTGACCTGAATCTTTGTTGAAACATACTGTTCGATAACCCGTGTAAACCGAAAACAATACATTTTTTAATATAACCACTTGATATAAAAGTTAAGGTCAGTAGAAACAACAGATAGGTTGAAGGTCGGTTGGGAAAAAAGACATTCAATTATATGAGGCACGTAGGTAACAAGATATTACACCTCGAGGCTAAATGTATATACAGTACGGGTCCCTGCGTGACCCTTGGTGTATTCTTGTATCTTATCTCTGCGAATATGTGCTTTATTGTGACTAAGGCTTAAAACTTTTCATGTTCCCAATTGTCTAAAGACCTGTCGTGGCCAGTACATTGAAGAACAATGGCCAGTGTTGATTAATGTTGGCTAACAGTTGTTGATATTATTAATGGTATCACATTAATTTTTAAACGACTTGCCCTCAAAAGTACATTTTTTTTCTTTTTTTTAGTAACTGCAACATGTGTGTGGAATGTAGTCGTAAAAAAATCACAAGGGCAAATTTCCCTTGAAGAACTTCTAGAATCGATTACATTCTCTCATTCGATGAGAGTCACATAAAAATCAAGATCCACTTAAGACCTTTGATGATGGTCCAAAAGCTGTCGCCATTGCATAAATCCTTGCTGTAATAGGTTACTAGGTCATACGTATTACAGTCAGGTATAGTTTGACAATTTAATTTGTATGTATGGCGGCGCGGAAGTGTGTACGTGTATGGAATTTTTGCTTTGTCTTAAAATTATACCTTATGTAACTAAGTTGCATCGCAATCTCACATGCTACAATTATGAACAGTAATTTTTATTGCACACTTTATTGTATAATCAATAAAGTCACAGTTTAACATAAACTTACACTAGAATACTAATTATTCAATGTAATGGCATTTCCTAAATATACATGGCTTAACACGATAATGTGACTTTAATAATATGTATATTATTAAAAAACAATGAGAAGTATTAATTAAATGTTAAATATATTTTT
Organism: Pharmacophagus antenor; assembly: GCA_018245475.1. Lineage (NCBI taxonomy): Eukaryota > Metazoa > Arthropoda > Insecta > Lepidoptera > Papilionidae > Pharmacophagus > Pharmacophagus antenor. The sequence goes on along the minus strand of DWQX01000340.1, from coordinate 29,621 downwards.
TTCAGCAAATAGACTTCCTGCTATTAATATCCTATATATTTTAATATTTAAATCATGCATTTCTAATTCCAGTGAACACCGGCTACGAATCAGACAGGGAAGAGTGGAGGAGCAGCCGTTCCCAGTTTTCAACTACGGCGTTCGACAGTCTCGCTCGCCCAACCAAAATGGCGATGGCGTTGACGTTAAAAAAACCACAAAGACTGGAACCGACACCGCAGTATTATCGCCTAGCTAGTGAGCCCAAACCGAAACTTACCCCGCTTCCGTTCAGACCGAACAACTTTCTGCAGAGGGCGCCACGGTTGCCGAGACCAAGCGCCGAAATAAAGAGGAACCTGAGCACCGACCATAGGAAATACACTTCACTACAAAGTCTAGAAATACCGAAGAAACTCAGCGAGCCCAAGAAAAGCGAACCTAAGAAGGCGAATTACACGAATATTTCAAATAGGATAACGGGCCTGACAAACAAATTGAGGGACTTGGGGGCTGCGAGCAACACTATCGGTAGATTTAAGGCCCAATCTCACGGTGACGTGACGAATCTTAAGCCAGTATTAAAGAGCAATGCTCAAGATGGAGCGAAACGCTCTGTCGTCAGGACATGCAGCGCTGAACCGCCAAAGAAAGTTACTTTCAGCGCTTTTGCCACAGTCCAAGTGGTCTAAATTGAAGTATAATTTCTGAAGTGATAGTAACGCTTTTTCGTATTGTTGTGTATTCTAAATTTAATGTTTGATAATAATTTTAAGGAGTATAACGTTTTATTAGGACATTATAGATAAAATTTAGTTTGGGAATTTTAAAAATTTATTACTTCGTAAGATTGAAAGTGGGCCGGGATTCCTGTGTAAATAATAAATAATTAAATATAGCTTTTATTATTTTTTTTTATTTCGAATTATTAACGATAAGTCGATCGTTAGCATTAGTTTTATGGTTCTTCACAATGATGTATTTTATATTTTCTAACATTAATAATATTTATATATTTTTTTCTGATCTTTCTTATTTGCACACGCACATGTTATTTCCGAAGTGACTTCCATATATTGTCATTATATTGGAAAAGTCGCTCCTCGATTTCTACGCACTCTATAAGGCATCACTTTCTTCAAATTTAAGCAAGCATGAAATTATTTTACAAAGATATAATCCAAGCAGCTTTTAAAAATAATAAATTGAATATATTGTTAGAAATCAGTTTTAAGAAAATTTTGTTTAAACTTTCCAAATTAAATATATTTGCACATTATTAAAAATTTATAGATTAAAAATTAATTTCAATTACATCTGCTTTCGAACTTCTGGACGAAAATTTCTGTTACTGTGATTCTGGACTGACAGTGAAAATACTATTGCTTGCAACGCCTGCGATGTCATAATATAAATATGAAATGCCACCAATCTTTGGAAGATTGCTGTCGGTCAGTTTCAGGCGATGAAATTATACAGGAATACATTGTTATTTATTTATTCTATGTGAATATTTATCATAAACAATAACAAAAAGCTACTAACGCAATTATTATACTCTGAGCAATGATTTCCTTTTTAATAAAATGTGTTAATGTAAAGAATAATTTATTGTTAAAATTTTATTTACTTTTTACGTGTAGCGGATAATTATCTAAATATATATCTCAAAGTATTATTATTTTGTACTATTTAATTTCTTGTTTTGTTTAATGTATGTACTTCTACGTTTTCGTGAAATATGTTACAGCCACACGTCTTATTTTAACTGGCAACAAAATAAAAATTAAAAAACGTTTATAATTGTAACATCTGGCTGGCTGCAAGGATTTTAGTGCTTTGCCTTTACCATTAAAAAAAAGGGGGCAAATGATATTGAACCTAAAGTTAATTTTTATAACTGAAGAATTATTACTATCTTGTTTTCATACTTTTAAATAATTCTTGAAATGTTATATTATACAATAAAATACTACATTTAATATAGCTATTGATGTAAAAAGATAGAGGACATAGTTTATCATAATTTAAGAAAAAGTCATATAATTATTGTCGTCTGTTATATCTTAGATTCTAGTTTATCGCATATATGAATTTATAGAATACTGTTTGTAACTAAATTGAGTATGGTTTTATTCTAAAAAATTGAGTATGAATTATTCTGTTGTTAAATGTTTACTCGTGATTTAAATATGTTTAAAAATAAATAAAATGTTTGTTAATCTATCTCATTTATTTTATTTCTCTGTTCAACTCGCATATATTTTTTGAGGATTCCCACATATACATTCTGTCCTAATTGTGATGGTTTTTGTTAGAAAGAGCTCGAAATTAGTTTTAAATGCTTTTAAAAAAACCTTTCCTCGGGCTGGGGAAAATAAGAAAGATTCATGTACTCTTGTTAATATCTGTTAACACTTTGTGTTTTTTTTAATTTTACTATTGATCGTTTCAATATTTTATTGATAATTTAATGCAAAAAATTTTTTTAAGTATAGCAGCTTTCAGTTGCCGGTCACCGGTGACCCAGTGGCGTTCAACGATTCAATATATTAATTTGCATTACTTAAAATGTTTTTAACAATTTGTTTATTATACAATATTGCTTCCAGACGACAAGTATATTTGGACGTTTAATTGCCTCCGAGGCCCAGTGTTATATCGCTTGCCTTGTTACGCATGAGTTAGTCGAAATTGAACTGGTGGTACTGTTTTAAAGAACCCGCTCGCGACCAATCTGCTACCCTCAATCTCAACCTGAGAATGTAAATTTTTAATTAAATAAATAAGATAAGTTAATAATAAAAAAATACAAGTAACTAAATTCACAACTTGAAATTATTTCTTTATGTAGCATCCGATCACATTAATAAATTTTATTTAAAAATTAAATTAACACACTAAATTTTCTTGTCATATCTGATAGTAACTTAAAATAAATTCTAGAATTTATCTATGAAATAGACCAAAAAAATTGTCTTAATATTTCTTGTTCAGGAATATTGCTATTAATCCTAAACAGGCACTTATGTTCTTTAGTAAATCACTATTCAATCGATGTTAGAATAACACCTCTGTGCATTTATGATATTTTTTTAAAACTTATTTAATATGTATGTTTATATACTGAAGCAGTATTTGCGAATAAAAAAATAATGTAGCGCTATTGTTGCGTAATAACAATGACAGCTGTAAGAAATAAAAATATAATAGAATAAGTTTTCAACGGAATCATGGTTAAATTAAATAACAGAGAAAAACGGATACACCCTATTACCATTCAGATGGGGGTAGGGTTTTTCGAATCCGCCTGGCCACTACTTATGTCAATCTGCCGCCATAATAGCTGTGTTCGGACAGTCATACGTATTAATAGTACTTACATTACGTCTTATAGGAAAAAATATAAGGGTATATTGACATAAAGGATCATAAAGATATTGAAAATTCGGACACGTGTAACTATAGGGAATTTTTAATGAACGTTGTTACGTCAAAGTGAGGCGTCTCGTAAGCCTAGTGTCTAATTAACTGTCCATAATTTTGTTTCATTGGACCTACAGGTTAAAACACAATAAGATAAAATGTCTTCATGACATTAATACGATTCCATGTTTGAGTTAATCACAAACGTTTGTCCAATGTAATAGAGTTGTTCTGCCATTGAGAGATTTTTGTTTTGGAAAGAAGAATATTGCACGATAACCCGGATAAACCTGTACATTCGATTAAAACGATTCTACGTGCGATTGTTATCGTGAACGAATGTATACGTAGCTCAGTGCTCAGTACCTTCTAGGTGGTCACGAGTAAGATACGTCGCATCGGTAAGCCGCATTCGTTGTATTTAATATAATAATAATAATTATTATTATAATGAAAAAATAACTGACATTAATTTCGTTCTAACTACTTCAACATTTTGAACTGTTTGAAAGTAACCATAAAGTAACCGTCTGAATCTTCCTTAAATAAGTTTATTACGTTGCGATTATTCTTTAAAAATTAAGTTAACGACCTAAGCATTGGAAAATATTAACATATTTAATAATTAAAATAGCATAATAAAAAATGTTTATTTTATTCTAATTCATTTCTTGAATTTGAAATGCTAATTAAATTATTTATTTCGTCGAAAAATATTATTATTTTATATTCACTTCCTCATTTAGACTTTTGGATAATAATATTCGATAGATGTATTAACTAGGGTAACATAATTCTTTTATTGAGATTACACATCATTGAAATATTTGAATATAATACGCGAACAAGCCAAAATAAGTTGACATAAAAATAATTACCTAAAAATTCATGTAACGTAAATCTAAATTGTTTTAATACTTCTGTAATGATTTTAAAACTAATAAGACCTTTTCTTTTTTAAGTGTGAGTAAATTTCGAAGCATAAACTAAATATAGATTAAGTGAAACAGTAAATTTTTGGTAATAGCAATTTCAACTTTTGTAACATTTAGCTAAATGAAAAATAAAATACTGTGTTATATTCACAAATCATCTATTTCATAACATGATCGTTATTAGTTTTGTCTAAATAAAATGATTTAGAAAGCTTTAGGAATATTTGATGACGAGTTTAAATACAATTATTAAGTTTCGAAAGTGCTATCTTATCGAACATTCAACAAGTTCAAGGATATCGAATTCTCGGACTTCTACAAAGAAATATCTATTTTTATTTATAAATTAAGTGCGAATACATAATTGCTTCAAGTCCGGACAGGTTTTTCCCATAAATATGAATTGTTATTTAATATCAATTTGTATTATTAACACAGCAAAATGTCAGTTGCAAACGCATTCGAAACGAGCAAAATCGTTCCCGATGTCATCTCATCGGCGCCCTCGGCCATCATTGGGGTAAGAACATTATTTTATTCTAATCATAAATATAAATATAACATATTGCACATTATTTACACATAGTAATCTGATCACAATATAGGTAACTAAACAACACCTGTAGTATGGCTTATATATTATACCGATACTCACATATGAATACTTTAAAGCAAATGCTTAAATTTACTTTAACAAACATACACAAACATAAATGTTCGTCACATGAATGTTTATCCTGAGCGGGAATCGAACCCGCAACCTGTGATATAAGAGGCAGCGTTACTACTATTACACCATCCGGCCAGTCGTCATGGCCAATGTTCAGAATCCAACTTAATTTTTTTTTATAGATTAAGAATTTCAATCAGAAATTACCTTGTTTTATATTCAATCGTAATATGATTATAACACTATGTAAGTTATCATAATAAAGTAAATGTTTATGTTTTAGAAATTCCAAGTGTAGATCTTTATGTATATAACTGTCAAATACAATAATAGGCACGATGTTCGGTAGGATTTTTTTTTCGTGGGAAGTGTGCTAATTTTTTACTTCAATTTCACACTATATTACTGGCTAAATGATGAAGCGTATCCGCTCAATATACTTCTGGCTCTCACATACGAGTACATGAATACCGGAACACAGAAATGCTGTTTTGAAAACAGATTGATATCGTGGGTGGTAGATAGCCAGGCGGTCTTAAAATAATAACTAAAATCAAATTGTTGTATTATTTACATACTTAAACCTATCTCTAGGATGAATATTTGCAAATGTTACGAGTTTTTGCCTCCGTCTAGGTCTTAAAATAGAAAAAAAAAGAATAAAGCTGACACCGTGAGGTACTGTACCGTTGTGTCATGTATAGAAATAATTTTATTGCATTGGCGTTTGCCGCTTTCAGTATATTGCTCGTGTGTACCTTTATAACAAATAAGACTTGGCTTAAAGGTCTTTACCAGGCCATAAAATCTTAAAAAAATATGTACCTTAACAATAGGTCACATAAATGTTCGTTTAACATCCTGCCAAACGTGTGAATAGTGAATAGACAGTGTGAAAGAAGCATAAATTGGTTTAACAAAATTCATTGTCATCAAATGATTCGCACATGTCTGATAATATCCAATACGTTTGTAATATTCACCTCCGTTGCTTTGATTTCTCCGCGATTAAAAAAAATTCTCTTCGTAACATTCGCTTCTAATTTTATTTTATAAATATTCATATGTATTAACCATTACCTGACTGCTTCCACGGTGATCGGTAAAATAATAATAATAATGCTAATAATGTTATTCCGAACTAGATAACACTAATCCAAAACAATACAAGCTAAAAATTACTTCCTCCATTAAACAATATTTTTTTTTATTAATTTTTCGTGGTATAAGGAATGAAGCGTCATAGCCATTCTGTAATTATGTTATTTAAGAGTTGTTTTATATTATTAAATAATTAACTATCTACCCGATAACAATTGGAATATAATTTTATTACTAAAATTGTCTGACAGACGATAATAATTATCACATACGCCTTAATTCATCTTTTATCGTGAATGATATTTTAATTTATAATCAATCTTTCTTATCGTGATTATTTTTTAAAAAAAATTACTACATTATCTTTGAAACACAATTTTAAGCAAAATACAACAAAAATAAGAAGATATATAAAATGGCGACGAGCGTCGAAAAAATGCTATAAACTGTCAAGGTCAAATTTTATTGCAAATTATGTAAGATCTTTAGGACATTACCTAGTTTGAATTATTGAATGTTTTTATAATACAAAATCCGAAAACTGTCATGGCTAAAATTTCAATCAGTATAATTAAAATATATGAAATTACTGATTAGTAAATTACTCTTTAATTTTAAAAAAACATGTAGAATTAATTTTAATGCAGGAAAATATGAAAAAAAATATTATGTAATTTATCACAAATGTCAAACGATATTTTCTTTGATGAAGAGTGAAATAACGCATTAGTGCGATGGGCAATACATACAGCTATAACTTGCATAAGCAAAAACAAAAGTGCTTCACGGTATCTTTGTGTTATTAATACATAAAGAATTATTGTAATATTCATGAAAATCGTATGATAATAAATATAATTGTATATATAAATAAATTGAAAAGCTTTGGCCAATTTTGTCATAAAGTAATTATTGCAATTGCTCATTGTTGTAGTTGAAATACCCAAGTGGTGTTGAGGCCAAGCTTGGCAATGAACTGGCACCAAGGATGGTGAAGGACCAGCCTGCCGTCTCCTACGACGCTGACCCCGAAGCTTACTACGCTCTCATTTTCACTGGTAAGTAATTTATTAGGTATTTACTTTCTGGAATTATTGCGTCTATAAAATTTTCCAAAGAAAGGTGTTTAATTTTGTAACAATCGAAAAGTAACAGATAAACCATACTTATGCTTTCTTTAAAACTAAAAACCAATAATAAAACCTGCGCCTGTCGTTTTTAAAACATTATTAAAATTTGAATATTTAATTGTTTTTTTATTATACAAGAAGCCTTCATCGCATGTGATTTAAAAAAATAATCATGACAATTCCGACTGGCGTGAAAAGTAAAAGATCATCTGAATTATGCGGTGGTAAAAAATAGGAGAAAAAAAATAGAAAGAGGTGAAACTGTTAATGATTAATGCAGACCCCGATAACTACGACGGCCCGGAGCCCGTGTACCGTGAGTGGCACCACTGGCTCGTGGGCAACATCCCCGGGAGCGACGTGTCCGCCGGCGAGATGCTGTCCGCCTATATTGGATCCGGACCGCCCGACGGCACCGGCGTGCACCGCTACGTGTACTTACTATTCAAGCAGCCTGGCAAAATCGCTTTCGACGAGAAAAGATTGAGCAATAAGTGAGAACAAGCAGTCATATACTTATATTTACTGATTTTATTTTACATTTTTTTTTATTTGTCATAGAGTGTCTACAATATATAATCAGTTTTTTATTGTTTTGTGAGTGCAAGGTTCAATGAGACTAGTCATGATCGCTCCGAGGAGGACAATTGCTGCACGAGGTCCCCAGCCTTTGTGCTAGGACCGTCGAGCGTTTTGGCGTCTGTATCGTGTTGGCTTCAGGACGGGCTATCATATTGAGTTGCAGTGACTGCGGTTGTTGCGAATGGAGATTCGGACTCCTATAAAACGCTGAGCTCGACCACCTATGGAGTTTTAGTGGGTAAAAATCCCACATAATCCCCAGAAGACAGGGTACCATAGATTGTGGCTGTTCATCTAGATTCCTCTTATTTCAGTGCGATTACCCTTTTGTATTTCTCAATAATACGACGTTACTAACGTACTGTCCACAGTATATTTATATTAATTTATTGCGTCTATGGCACAGTGGTTTACCGCTCGGTTTCTAACGCGGTGGTCCCGGATTTGATTCTAGGGCCAGTAATGAAATCGGAATGGCGGTATGGTTTTCTAAACCCGTCTAGCTAGCAGCTACCACCCTCAGTGTCAATCTGCTACCATAATAACATCGCTGTGTTCCGGCAGTCATACACTTGAGACCCAAAGGTGTTCTGGGCGAACACGCTTCACCTTCTGCTACTTCATTGTCCTTTAACATCAAATAAAATCAGGAATAAGTTATATTATACTTTAATCGGTTAAAAAATATTTTGTCAGTATTATAATTGGCGGAAACCTAACAATTTCTTATGTTGCTAAGTTCAATGACATCGTATGCGAAGCGTGCACGCCATAACAATATCATGTCTAATAATTGACTGTCGGAACACATCAATGCTATTATGGCTATGGTTTGACAATACTAAGTTGGTATTACTGTTTCGTCATTCTTTTACAGGTCGGTGGAAGGACGCGCCGCGTTCTCATCGAAGAAGTTCGCTGAAAAGTACAACTTAGGTGCGCCGGTGGCTGGCAACTTCTATCGGGCCCAGTTTGACGACTACGTGCCGTTGCTATACAAGAGTCTAGGCGAATGAGCGTATAATGAAACGCAAAATAATCACCGAACACAAAAAATACAATAAAACTATTTTTAATAATCTTAATTTATTTTTAATTCATCCGCTGCATTGACAGTCACAAATATCATAATAACATACTTTCATATTTAGCTCATTTATGGTATACATTAATTAACAATGACTAAAATACTAGCAAATATTATAAACACGTATTATTAATATCGGCTGCGCCAGATATTGAAGAGGAGATAATTATTTAAAAAAATTATAATGCTAAAAAACACACGGGAAAAATTCACTTTTGAAACATTGAAAAGGACTAATCAAAAACATTTTTTGTCGTATCATTAGAATGAAAATCATTAAGGATAATCTAAAATAGACAGATGAAACAAACAATAAAAGTATTAAATTTTATAAACTATTAACTTAATAAATCTAAACAATAGAAGAATAATAAAGAATCCTAATTATATGAGCTGCGGTAAATAACATGATGTATAAAGCTTGAAAAACTTTACATGGTAACACTTGCGATTGTATTTCAGAATTAATTACATTCATTACATAGTTTTTGATTAGCATTATCTATTTAATTGCAAATTTTAATACATTCGTAAATGAGAGGTGAGTAAATGTAAAGTTTACATTCCGAGCTGCTTGTTTATTATGGGTACATAATCATCGTATTCTGCTTGGAAGATGTTTCCAGCTATTGGATCACCTAGATCGTATTTCGCCGAAAGTTTATCGATTGAAAAGTTGTAACGACCTTCGGCCGAACTGAAATAGAATGTATTTATTAATAAAAATAAAACATAGCTAACGACCACATTATTCTAGAAAAAAAAAAATAGGTTAGTTAAATAAAATTTGTGAAACTTATTATTTAAAAAAAATAATTTGCACACAACACAATCTCATTCAAAAATCCGACCGATAATGCGAAAGGGTTAACAGGTATAAAGTTAACCGATAGAAACATCACCCCTGATAGGTATACGAGTATTTAGCAAAAAATATATTGTCTTTCAGTACATGTCAGACGGTACATGTATATCGTTTTCTTCTTACGTCGTACGACTGTCCATTACAATGAGGTATGCCGCCCGTAGTTGTGTAGTTAGGTTGTTTACACAACATTAGATTTAACTAGTTGACATGTACTTGGCGGTAGAGAAACTTTGGTGGTACGTGGGTGGTCTTTGGCAGAAGAATTTAAAATAATGTATTAATTGCGTAGGTATTACAAGGTCAGCGGTAGCGCTAACCTTGTAATATGAAGGTTCTTCAATTTCAGCCACACATAAGTGGATTTTGATTAATGTTAGGATATGACATTGTCAATCTATCGCCGTAACAGAATAAGTGTCCCGGTAATTATATATTATGTGTGAATCAGAGTATTTTAACCTAGTACGCTAACCGTGGCCTCATTGTGATAGCATGACATTGAAGTAAAGTGTTAGCACATTTTTTTTTATTGGCAATAGACTAATACTTAATATTAATTTCACCTATTAAATGTCAATGAGATACAGCAAGGCTGTTATTGCGGTATGTTGACATTGCGGCGATAGTAACCTAGGCGGGTTCGAAAATCCACACAGGGAGTTAAAACATTATAGATCAACTTAAATTAGAACTCACGTGTTGGGCAGATGGGGCTCATCGAAGCTCAACTTGCCGGGCTGCTTGTATACTAGTATGACGTACCGGTGCAGGCCGCTGTCAGGCGGCGCCGCCGACCCAACGTACTCAGTTAACACCTCCCCCTCGCCTATATCGCACGCCGGCACGTTGCCGACCAGCCAGTGAAGCCACTCTCGATACGTCGGCTCCGAGCGAGACGGCGCGTCGGGGTCTGAATGATCATCAATGAAAAACTAACCGAACACGAATCGACAATGTCATATCTCACCATATTATTATTTAATATTAAAATAACCATAGTTTTTTGATTCAAGCGTTACTTCGCGGAACTCTATGATTAAATTAAACAAAATAATATGTTAATTTCCGGTTTTTTTTATTGCAAATAACCAAAATAAAATCTCAACGAGTTTCGCCACTGCACTTGGCATGTTCAGGATATGTATTTTGATCATACTATTTGCTATTAAGAAAGCGGAATACATCAAATACTTTTTTGTTTTATTTTTTAAAATGATCAGTTTAAGTGTCTATTATATTCGAATGACTTATTCGCTGTTAGTCTTATTGACGACTTACAGCTTCTTCGGACTTCATTTCATATTCGCGGATTCATTTCATAGAAAGTACTTATATACCTCTGTAAAAGTTTTTTGTTATAACTTTTTTTTTCAATATTAAAGTAATAAACGTAACCCACACGTACATAATATGTTTTATCACTTCAAGTATCGTAGAATAGAAAGTTTTACAATCACTTTATTGACAACCTGTCAGTGCCATCTGTTGACATAAAGTTGAACTATTAATCTTAACTGATAAGTTTTATAACTTATGCAATGGGATATGATTTTTCACTAGGCGGACAAAACTAAGCCTATATAGTTTTGTCCAAATTTTACAGTCAAGCTGCAATAGGTTAACCAGTGAAGAGTTTTTGACGACTACATGCGTCATTGGTAAAATACTACAATCCATGAAAAAGAAACATCTTTCAATAGTTTTGATAGAATAAAAGAATTTTAATCGTAGTGTTAAAAGTTTGATCATTAATTATTTTTTCATTGATATAATTAAGATTAAAGATTTAAAAAATGTTAATTATCACAATAAAGTTAACATGTTCAAAATATTATCTATTGGCTGTACATTCAGATATATTCGAGCAGTGTATGATTTTTCGTGATTTTGTGATTTTATATGTATATGACAGATATATACATCACTTAGTTCCACCAAAGTCAAATGGGCAATATTGACATGAACTACATTGCAGAACTATCTCATGGCAAGCTATGAAAATGTAGAATATTGTCTTTATTACATAACGAAAATAAATGACACAAAAAAACACATGAAACAAAATAAAAGAAAGCAAGTTTTACAAATAGAGCGAAGTAAAAGAATACGACAGCAGTGCAAAAGTTGGTCTTACTGATGAAAGCAGTCTCTTCCAGACAACCATACATATGTTCTATTTTAAATTCTTCCAATAGTTGCTATTATTTGCGTAACAAATATACCATCTCTTTAACATAATACATTTGATATGAATATAGCCATTCTTACCAGTCATAGTGACAACGTATAAAGCGTCAGGCTCGCAGTTCCATTTAATTGTTGGTTCATCCTTCACTTGGGTGGGAGTTAGCTCGTTGCCTAACTTCGCCTGAACACCACTCGGGTAACTCACCTGGAAAGTAAATTAAATCCGTTTTGAATTGAGTGATCAAATAAACACTGCACATAATTGAGATTGTTTTTAACAATATTGAGAAGTAGTAAGTCTTATGAATCTAAAGCTGAAAAAATATTCAGGTAATTTTGTAATTTTTAGATATATATTTTAACTGCCACCGTGGCAGTGGTTTACCGCTTGCTTTGTAACACGAGGAGTTCCGGATTCAATTGTCGGGTCAATTGAGAAGTGAAGTTTGGATGGTGTTAGAGTTTTTTTTAACCCGCCACCATAATAGAAATGCCAACGTAGAGGTTCAAATTAGGTAGTGAACTCCATGATGATTTGTAACAAGTCAAAGTAGTGACTATTTTGCTCGTTACTTGCAGATGTGTGTCGGTAATTTTTTTGGTACAAAATGTTTTAAAAAATTTATTATGAAAATCTATTGAACTTTTAAATTTCTCATGATAATTTTTATCGGTAATTTTAAACGTCCGTTTTTTATTCATTTTAATGTTTATTTCAATTGGTATTTTGCGATACCTGTTTAGTTTACTAAATATTATACATACTTTTGTTTATTATTATAACAAATATTTTTTTTGCACTTAATATGTAAATTAAGAATTTTAATTTTGAATGAAATCAAAGTGTCAAAGACCCGCATTGCTTTTCAAAACCCACTGACAATGAGTTTCTTGTCAGCTTACATTAGATTGCGTGTTGTGAGCCGACTTAGATAATTAAATCATGATTAAAAGTGATTATACAAATGTTACCTTTCAATGAAGAAATTTTCTGTTCCAGCTTGTTTCACCTTCAACAACAACCTTATTGGAAGGTCTACTATGATTATTATTAATATACTAAAGATTTTAACTACTTAGTTTGTAAGAAGCAAAGAGAAGTTCCGAAATTATTTCTCTTGGTGCTAGGGGCGTGCCTGCAGGCAGAGCTCGAGCACAATATTTACATGTATATAAAAAATATTGATACATAAGGCGATTTTTCTATTTCTATGGTCGTGTTTAGACTTTGTAGCAATTATGATTTATTTATTTAAGTGCACTATATTACACGCTGAACTTTTGGGCTTGCATGAAAGTACTGCCACTGCTTGCTGCATCATAGGCTAACAGAACTTCAATTTAAAATAATGCTAAGTGAAAATGAGCCCGAAAATGGTGAGGCATGCTGGCTGGAAATGTTATTTGGCGGAATGTTAATAATGTTAGGTTAAAAAATTTCTACCACCATCAAACTCCACCGCATGTGTGAGTCACGTTAGATCGAACTTCAGGCATTCAAGGCAAGGCGATAGAAGCGGTTACACAGAACTAATTCAATACAGATATAAATAAATAAATTTGTTCAAAACGGTCAGACCTTTTCCGAAACAACTCCCATTTATCTCTTACTTTCCAGTGTACCATATCGCTTACAATCAATAATATCGAGTTGATAAAAAACCACCGAACAGTGTCTTACATAGAACGTCATGATAAGCACATATTGTTACTGACTACCACAAGAAAAAAAAACTACAGTAAAAAGAGAACAGACGTAGCAGGAAACAACGGCTACAACGGGAGGTAATATAAAGAGTGACGTAGAACTATTCTGTCGATGAATAAAACGATTAATTGACCCTGGCCGCCAACTTTCAGCGTTAGGGTATCTGAAGAAAAATGAAATTTGATCAGTTATTATATAATTTCGTCTGTAAGTCACACTGTTAATGCAGTCATTCTAACGTCTTTTCTTATGCTCAATGAGCAAATGTTGTTCATAGTTTCAAAACCGTAACAAGTTATCTCTTTATTTATTGCCATATTGTTTATCCTTATCTAATTTTTCTTAATTATTCCAAAACAAATATGTGAAAATTTGAGTTAAGATTTTACCAGTTTTTTCAGATTATATGGAATGCGTTACATTATAAAAATTTTCTCCCCATTAAAACGTAATCTATTAGGTGTACATTACAAATACAAAAAAATGCGTAGATTAAAAAAAAACAATAGTTCCTCCGTTGGCCTTTGATAACAACTTGTTAAACAACATAGTTTTAAAAGGCTTTTGTTATCTTGTCTCAATTTGCCTAACAACCAATAGGCTCACGTTACAACAAATACATACTAAATTTAAATTATACAATTTACTTAAATGGTTGCAAAACTAGTCCTCGGCATACACAGGAATAGAATATTTAAAGAAATGAAATATTATTTATATGTAAGAATATTCATCTAATAATCTATGAATACGTTCATAAAATTATGATTACAGTAACGAAGCGTCATTATGCTATTATAGAGTAGCTAGTAAAGCTTTTCAGCCAACGCTTATTTTATACCTAAATGAACAAAGAGTGCCGAGAAGTAACAGTAATAATATAATAATAATTTTATGTCTAAATATCTTTAGTAAATTAATTTTAAATTATTATTGTTTCAATTTAACTCCGAGTTAAAAGTTATACTATATTATTTCATTTTTGTATTTTTGCATATATAACTTTTTTATAGTGTTTAGTGCTTTCCAAATTGTTACGAATCTTAACATTGTTGTAAAATATTTTCTTATTTAGGATACATAGCCCATAAATTAGACAATACTGTATGGCAATGTTAAGACCGCACGAGAAACGGATTTGAACCTGCAATTAACTCCCGAGACCTGCTGTTACGAGTGATCGTGATCGGTGTTACTTTTCCAATCGATAAAGTAATTGTTGACCACTCACCTCTAAAAAGTCTAAGGGAGCCACGGGAATTACATCTGGTACTACTTCGAGTTCAAGAAAAGGTTGAGCCACTTTTGACGTCTCTTCAGCAAGCACATTAAAATTTACCTTAGTGCTTACTGTTACTAAAAATACAATTACATGTCTCAACATTTCCCCCATGTCAGTATTAATGGAAATAGAAAATGCGCGACCGTTCAGGCGATAATCGGCGAAGGAGTGTGCTGAAAAATACCGCCTCAGTTGATAATAGTGTTGCCTCCTTGCAAAATATCTGAATCGGTACAAATGGTAATAGTGTTGTAGCAAAAAACACACAGAGAATAATAAATATTTTCAACGCATTTAAAAAATTATTTCATACGATTACAATAAAAGAATAACCTTTTACTATCAAAAACGAAAAAGAAAATTGTTTTTAATAATTATATCCTAATTCATCATCATGAATTGGGTCATTGTTGGGTAGCAATTGTTTTGGGTCGAGTGACATTGTCTAAATACTTCGCAAGTGTAGGTTATTATGTAGTATTAGGTCTGTAATTATCATTTTTAGAAGTAAAATATATGTATTCATAGTTATATTTGTTTGAACTTGATCAGTACTACTGGAATTGAGTTTCTAAAGGATCTTGGCATTCAGCAGGTATTGTATAGCCTTTAAAAATCTAATTTTCCTGTAGATAAATACTTTAATGATTTTTTTAAAATTTAATTCAAGAATGCAATATAATTCCTATGCCTCTACAACGTTCAGTACCGGTTTTTCACATTCACTCACTCGTAATTCTTTACGAAGAATCAATATTATTGTACTTTCTTAATAACTGGATTTTTTTTTATAATTTCAATGTGATAATATGCAGAATTAAATTATGGCGTAACAAAAAAATAATAACACAGAAAGAAATAAAACTAACAATTGATATATAATAATATATATTTTAGAAAGCAGTTTCTCTTATAATCTATGGGAAATGAACAGGAATCAAAAACTGATTTTATCAGTAGAAAATAAAATGCACTGTCTTACATGTCAACCCTTAATACATTTTCGCTACTCTACAGGGCGAATTTTCTATTTTCGAAATCAAAATAATAAAGTTTTAGTTGGCAACACATATCTTTGTATCGTCGGATATTGTTTAATTCAGTCTGGTTGCCAATATTATTATTTTAACGAATTATATTAATGTATTCAAGGGTTAGTAGTGGTAGTTATGGTTCAGTTTCCAAGCTGCTTATACAGAATTGGTACGTAATCGTCATATTCCGCCTGGTAGAAGTTCCCGGCGACTGGCTCGCCAAGATTGTATTTGGCTGCGAATTTTGCAATCGAGAAGTTCGCACGACCTTCGCCAGAACTGAAAAAATTATTTTTGGAGGAGAGTTAGTTATTCGATGCAAATTTAAAATTTAAATTATGAAAAGTGCCGTTATTCTTTAGAGTAACCACTTTTATTATTAATATAGCTGAGAACATTCTTATTAATCACTTCTTTAACACGTTGTCTGCCACGTAGGACGCATACGCCCCACCCCATGCTGGAATTACCTATAAAAAGTTTTCACCACGTGTTATTTAAAATAATAATATTATAAAAATAAACACAATTAATCCACAAAATTTAGTTAAATTGTTTATTGCCGAATTAAGGACTATCAAATTGTATTCTGTATGCGCCTCACTAGACTGCAAGAGAAAATATTAACAAAACGCTGTGGCGGGGAACCTATTAATAATATGTTAAAATGGAACAAAATCGATACATGCAATTAAATTTATAACTTCCCTTTTTGTTACGACGATTAATATTAAAGTTCAATGTATCCTTTTTTTATCGCAATTGAGCTAAAACTTGACCTTGATTTCACCTGAAAAGTATAGTAAGTGAAAATGAGGCTATAGATAGTGAATAGTGTTCGCCCAGAATTCTCCAAGCTCCAACATGTATGACTACCGGAACTTAGCAATGCTGTTATGGTGGTAGATTGACTTTAAACGTGGTAGCTACCTTGACGGGTTTGAAAAACCCTACCATCATCCAGACTCCACCGTTCTTGCGGTCTGGGAATTAAGCTTGGGACCTCCGCGTTATATAGCATGCAGGTAAATCACAGCGGCACGGCGGCAGTCAATCCTGTAACCGATAAATATATAAACTTTGAACTCACGTGTTGGGCAACCGTGGCTCGTCGAAGCTTAGCTTGCCGGGCTGCTTGTACACGAGGAACACGTAGCGGTGCAGGCCGGTGCCGGGCGGCGGGCCGGAGCCCACGTACGCGGACAGCAAGTCGCCGCCGCCGAGGTTGCACTCTGGTACGTTGCCGACCAGCCAGTGGTGCCACTCGCGGAACTTAGGCTCTTTGCGCGACGGCGCATCCGGGTCTATGCCAAAAAAACCGTCCGAGACTCTTACAATACCAAAATTGAAACTTAAAAACGTCTCCTAAATTTTTATCTAAAATGTCTATTATAAAAAAAAAGGATTTCTTTTAACCGTTTCAGTGCCAAGGGTTATAAAAAATCTATGCCAAAAAAAGAGTCCTTATTTATATGCAAATAGAGAAAGACTACTAATTATGCAGGTTATTAAAGATTATTTAAATGAAATTTTGTAGAAACGAGAGGAAACTCTTGACAGGATACATTCTGAAGCGAGAGCGTCGCGAATTGATGATCGTGATCAAAATTAGCGACAAGTTTCACGTCAGCACGCGAACAGCGGGAACGCGATGCGTGGCATTAACAGTTATATTCAAGTTTATCACTTTAATTGCATTTACGATATATGAATAAATATTATATACGTATATACTTGTTAATTAAGGAAATTTGTTATTTTTAAGATTAAATTAAGGCAACGCGCCTGCGTCGAATTTACATCATCTCACGAGTTGACTGGCAGAAATTGCTTTATACCATTGAGTTCACTCCTAGTTTAATATATTGGTGAAATATATAAGTTTTTTACACCTTTTTTGTAAGTGTAATAAAGAATACATTTTTTGATATTGTACTTACATTTGCAGGTAATTAGCATAAATTAAAATTAAGCTCATAATTTAAAAACGACTACTTATTAATTAGTGTGTGAAAGATTTGATGCCCACTAAATACGAGTTTTGTAATGAAACAGTTAATACGTCGATCTGTGATTCTTTGAGTTCGGGGAGTGATAAGTAAATTTAAAAGGCAACATTTGTAAATAGGTACTAAAATTACTCTCTGAATATCTCATTAATTTCAAACATTGTTAGATAATACGTAAATAAAGTATGTAGTTAAACGTAAGTACATTCAAATATATTTACGTGCATAGATATAATAAAAATACAGTGTATCCTATTTCGCTGAATGTAAACTCTTACCAGTCATGGCGACCGTGTAGAAAGCGTTGGGTTCAGCGTCCCATTTGAGGGCTGGCTGGTCCTTGACTTGGGTGGGAGTAAGCTCGTTACCTTCTGTCGCCTCCACTCCGCTAGGATAACTCACCTGATGCATGGACAAGTTTTAGTTCATTTATTAATCCATCAAGATTATTAAACATCAATAACAGATATGAATATACTCAATTTATAAATAATGTACATGCATGGAAAAATATCTGGGTTAATCTACTTTCAATTATCTATTTCAATTATAATTATCGTCTTTAAATATATATTAAGCTATTTACAATTTTTTATTCTTTAATGTTAAGTACATAAAAAAAATCAAACGCCTTTACAATTCAGTACAATGAAAATAAAATCGTGTAACTTATCATAATACCTTCTATGTAACTTTTTAATAGTATCAAAATATTGAAATGTGTCTTGTACATGGATTGTCGTATTTTACCAATTGCGGATATAGTCGTCAAAACAAACGGTTAACGAATTATAGAATACCTCAAAAAATAATTAAAAATATGGGGTTATTAATAAGTTGAAATGTTAAAAAAAGAACTATAATTTGTTGGGCAGGTTATCGAATAACAGCGGAAGGGATGATGTGATAGTACTGAGTGCCCGAGTTTCTTGTCACATCTTCCCACAGGAGGGAGCGTTGAGAATTCACATCAATTGAAATATGACGATTAAAAGCAATTGTACAGATCCTATATAATGAAGAGAATTGAGTTTGATTTACAGTTTGAATAGAAAATTAAACGTGTCAAAGGCTCGTCAAGTATTTATATTTTAATTAAGGATTAGTGAGTATTCGATATAACGGTAAGGTTCTCATAGTGCTTTGAACATTAGAATTAACACCTAATTGTGTTTAAATTTTTAATCCACTGCATATTCCCTTTAATAGAATAATACATTAAGTCTGTCAGCTTCCTCATTAGCGAATTTTCTGCTGCCGTTTTCCAAGATGCCAATTTAAAATGCATCTCATGTTTTATGGGATAATTTGTCCGTAATCAAGCACTATTTCCATCTAATCTTAATAACTACTAGTTACATAATGTGGACAAAAGAACGCAACGTAATGTAATTGATTTTAATTGGCGTTTTCTACAGGTCGAAATCATTAAGCAAGCACGGATAACGACAAAACCGATCAGATCACGTTAAACAAATGTGGTAAAAATAATAAATATATTAAAAAACCGAAATATACATGATTTGCAACATTTTTAAATATTACTATTATTTATTACATTGACAAGAAAAAATAAATTATGTCGACAAACCTAAATTTTAATTGTAATTAATATGATAGACGACACTTCTTTCAAACTAATTAATATATTTGAAAAACTTGTAAGATCAAACTATCCCAATTATTGTAATTGTTTTTTTTCATTAGGATTTATTCGCCGATATCCTTTTAGGTATAACCAGTGAAATGTGTTCAACGTGTATATTTTACATTGAAATATCGAAATCTGGAGAATGTCGACATTCACTGGTGAATATCAACATTCACATAGTCACTATGTGTATGTCAGAAATATTTGCTAAATACCCTTATTTCTGACTTACAAAGGTAAATGTTGACATTCACCATGCACTAACGGTGAATGTTGAACATATTGGAAATTTATATTTTCTTCGTAATTGAGTCGCTATAAAAAGTCCTAATAATGACATAACTTTTTTAAACATTTAGAAAACGTTTCTCTCGTTATCAAAGCTTGTATAAGACTGACAAAGTTGATTGACCCTGAGCACAAAAAAGATTACGCGGGAGAGACAGCCGCTTGTTTTTAGATTCTTCTGTTTTGGACCTCCACCAGAGCATATCTGTTATTGTCACACCTACTGGAGAGGGTTTGAATGTACAGCAACATAATAAAATATTCGATCTTTCACCGGTACATTTGGTATCTGTTGACATTCACCGTTTAATGTTGACATTCTCCAATTTCACTCATTCACGGTAACATATACACATATATTTAAATCTGTACTGCAAAATAGTTTACGGTATAAAATAAAAAACATTACCATCAACATGTAGAAATTCTGCATATGTCTAAAAATTTATAATGGGATTCTTTACTCTGTATTTAGCGTGTTTACACGTTGTCATTGCTCGCAATTATGAACTCTGAACTGATATTTTAAAAGAAATTCCACCGTTACAGGATAAATATTCATTTGATTGTTTTATATAATTTCCAATTGTAATGTATATTAGCCTTAATTAAATTATTTCAAAGTACAAAGATTAGTATTATTTTAGCACATTATTTATATTATTTTACGTAAATAAATCATTAATCACCTCAGAGCTATAAAAGTACAAAGAAATAGCAAGGAATTATTATAGAAACAATGTTTTCGGGAGATGAAACTATCGAAAATTCCTGTAGCATTACAATACAATTCTCTACATGAATTATCGAATGTATTATAAATAATCTCAACATTTTTTTGTATTGTTTATACTTATAACAAGTTTAATTTATTTTTATAACATAACTATTTAATCTTTACATAACACTAATGCACAATAGTGTAAGTTGTAAATAAAAACCAAATATAATCAATATTATATCACTGTAGATTACATTCAGTTGTGTACTATTAAAATAAACCGGTTTAACAATCGTCAATGTGAAAGTAGCCGACACAAATGTTCTTCTCACATCAAATTTTTAACGTTTACATAAAAATAACAGGAAAAAAAAATTTGCTCAAAGAAAATTTCATTACAAGAAATCTACTAATAAGAAATAATTGTATTAAGTATTTCAATTATTTACATAAAATAACAATGTCAACTAAAACCTTAGTACCTCGTAAAAATTAAAAAGGATATTTAACCTCTTTTGTAACACGGTATACGTTTATTTCCTAATCTGTGTAAATTTTAAAATTGCCACTCACCTTCAATACGCCCGAGGGGGCCACCGGCACGACGTCCGGTACCACGCCGTGATGAGCGAATGACTTCGCGACGCTAGACATCCCGCGCGCAAGCACCCTAAAATTGACCATAGTGCTGTCTGCTAATAACAAAACAATCACACATCTCAACATTTTCCCCATGTTTTTAATGTAAATGGAAAAATAAATTATTGACGACCAGTCTATAGACTAGTCGACCAACGAGTGACCGGAACAAGCTCCGCATCTGTTTAAATAGTGCTGTGATCAAGTCTGCAATTAAATATCGGCGTTAGCCGTTGTAGTGCTGTGGCCACGAACGGTCAGATTATAATGCCGTGGTTCATTAACTTAAAATACTAGATGGAAACGGTATTATTAATAATTTGGAATCCTTATAAACAAAATAATTATAAATGGTCTTGAAATCTAGCGTACGTTAATCTTAGTTACAATAACGTTATTAATACATTCCCTGCTAGAGCGTTTTTGAATATTTTCCCTTGTGGTCTAGTCAGGCACATACACATACAGAATACAACTTGACAATACTTAATTCAGCATTTAACAATTTAAATAAATTTTGATCAGGAGTAAAGTTAGATGTAATTATTTTAAGCTTGAAGTTATTATTTTAGATAACACATGGTCAAAACTTTTTCGTAGATATCTGAACGCTTTAAGTTATTGGCAATTTAGGTAGTCAAAGACATCCACACTCCTTTACCTTAACACCTAAACAATATATAAAAGGAAAATATAAACAGTGGCATGTAAATATTTTCGATTTTTATATCTTCAAATTTCCAATTATTTTTTTCATTTCAATAAACTAACTTCGAGGTACTCTATCTCTTACGGTGTAACTCTTTGAAACTACAAAAGAAACGTCAAAATTGTATTATATATAAAATTTTAACAAAAAATAATGCATCTAATTTGTAACCTTTGGTGTTGAGTAAAAAATATTTATTTAATATGCCAGCAAGAAACTAACTAATAAGGAAAATAAAAAATAGTAAATATTAACCAAGTTTTATCCATAGTTTCAACAATGCTGTAAGAAATGATGTTAAATAAATGTAAACTTCATTTATTGCATAATTTGTGATGTTAAATTCTCTTCTATTTAAAGTAAAGGAGTTCCTTAGGTTCAGTGTATAAACATCTTTATGAAAATGTTCAACAATATTTTTCTTTTGTGACTGAAGAATGTGCTCATATTATGTCAACACCATTGTTATTATCTGCTTTTGATATTTAAACCTGGAAACAACTGCATACTTGAACTAGTAGTTGAAAACCAAACAAATTACTGAAGATCATTGATATAAGTGTAGTATATAAACTTGTGAATTTCTCGGTATTAAACATTTATCAACAACACCTCATCCATAATTTTTTCCATCAACAATAAGCTAATAACTTAACTTAAATTTCATACAATGTTAAGTGAGAATGAAGGTATAGATAGTGAAAAGTATTCACCCAGAATATTCTGGTATAGAGAAACTAATTTGCACCCTAGATATTTAATAATTCATATGCAGACATTCATTATCTTTTAATAATTAAAAAAAGGGCAAGTTTTAACCGCTATAGTAAATATGAAAAAATATAACTATAATCTGATTTATGATATAGATGACATTAGTAAGAAACTTGATTATTGGAACAGATTCATTACAAAGAAAATTGTTTCTAGTATTGTATACAACTCAATAGTTGGAATTATCATATTGAAGCCTAGGCACAACATTAATATTACAGTTACAAGGGAAAATTTTACTATTTTATTTTTTCTTCTTTCCCTTAAATTTAATTACATGGGATAGCAATATTATTTAACCTTTTTAATAACAAATATTAAAAGCAAATGTTTACTTTTAAATTTTGTGATGACAATTATATATTATTTCAACTTAACTTTCATTAATACTTACGAAATACCATGGAGATTTATCATATTGAGTGAGAGATGCTTTTGAATAATATATTAATAAACAAGTTCATTAAAATGGGCACATAATGAATAATTTGTTTAATGAAACCTCATGAACCTTAACAAAAAATATCAATATGACTATAATTATTAAAAAAAAAGTAAACCCAAATAATAGTTAATTAATGAACTATATATAATATATTTTTTATTACATATGTATGCAAATTGAAGGTTCAGATTACAGCTAATACTACCTAAAGAAAATTACTATTTTAATTAAAATAACTATTCAGTCATGTTAATGTAGACTAAATTATTATTTGGGGAAAAATTGGTATGGAGTTAAATGAATTAACAAAATTGTTTGTCTAGTTTTTGAAAATGTTATAGCGAAATTTTTTGAAATCATTTTCATAAAATCCATTTAATTGTAATGACAAGATTAAAGTGATTAAAGAAGTTTTTATAATAAGGTTTGAATAGTGAAAGAGACATTGATTTATATTTATATAAAAGAGCAAATGTTTGTGCTAAAAATTGTACCATGAATTAATCAATACATTATACCACAAACAATTTTATTGTGCAGGCCATTACAGAAAATAATTACTTGCAGGTTTTCTCACATATTAAACCGGTACTAAATGCAAAACTGTATCTCACAGAATATCGTAGAATCCAATTAAGATTTTAAGAAATCTTTGCCGGTTATCAATTGACAATAACGCCGGTAATGTTCATATATTAATAAAAAAAAATATTAATTAGTATTATTTCTTTCCTAATTTAAGAGTCGATTAAATAAGAATTTATTAGAATTACATATGAATAAATAATGAAAATATGCAAGCTATTACGTAATTACAATAAGTTATAACGAAATAGATTTTTAAGTGATCATCGGCGTACTTTGTAATATAGGAAAATCACTTATTAAATATTGCGTATTAAATAAATCAAACCTGAGATGTTTGAGAAAATTTAGTTCTTACCTTAACAAATCGTAGTAAAAGCTTAAAAAGATCAACTTATAAAATAACTGCGGTAGAAAACGAACAACAAGGCGTACAATTACCGGTTGTTATTATATATTCTACAGGCATACAGATTATTAAAATATTCAGAATTACATAAAGTCTAAGATAAAGTTTATCGATATTTGTGATAATTAAATTGTAATATCATAATTAATATATGGTACATATTAATTATGAAATATATGCTCAGCACACAAAGTGTATTTATATTATGAGGAGATATTTAAATTTAAAAAAATTTCAGTAGTCTATTGAAGTATTAATATTTTAGCTATAGAACCGACTTAAATTTGTAAATAACCAATTATACGAAATATATTTATATGTGCTGTCTTTTCCTCAGAATTAATTTATAACTATAATATTTACTACTGTATTTTCACATATTCATTGATTTTAAAAATAGTTCGAATTACGAGAGTACAATTTTTATAACATGTCGATGTTGTATTTATAACTTGATCACCATAATATGAGTACAGCACTAATGACTTAAATTCTGTCTATGTCAAAATGTACCCAAACGCCTTTTATTTTGGTAAAGTTTAGTTGTTATTTATCATTTATTTGCAGTCTAAATTTTTTAAATAGTATAAACTTATAAAAAATAATAAAATATTTGTAATGATTAGAAGTAAAAAAGTTACATAAGTATAAAATGAGCGTTGAATCATGTTAGGTGATATTCAATTGACGAAACGTTTAATAGTTATTGCTATAGTTCTTGGTGTTATTTTTATTTTAAAGGAATACGTCTTTGTTTTTCGCTATGACTCAGGCCCGGGTAGCATATTTTTATAATGCAGATGTGGGAAATTTCCATTACGGTCCTGGACATCCCATGAAACCTCACAGGCTTGCAGTTACACATAGTCTTGTGCTGAACTATGGTCTTCATAAGAAGATGCAGATATACAAACCGTATCGAGCGAACGCTCACGACATGTGCCGATTCCACAGTGAGGATTATATAGAATTCTTACAGAATGTCACACCTCAAAATATTCAAAGTATGTATCAATTAGATTTAGGACTGGTAAAGGCTTAGCTAATTAAAGAAAAATTTTAGATAATTGCCTGATTGCCATTTGACTAATTTTATTTTTACCATAGGCTGCTTTATCATTTTAAACATTATATCCAAGATAACCAATATCTATAATATACTTTGTGGTGGTGTATTAAAAACCAAAAAGTTATGTAAGTTTTCAATATTTCCTTTCCAGGTTATTCAAAAGATTTGTTGCATTACAATGTCGGTGATGATTGTCCTGTCTTTGAAGGTCTTTTTGACTTCTGCTCCATGTACACTGGAGCATCATTGGAAGGAGCAATGAAGCTCAACAACAATGTTTGTGATATTGCTATTAATTGGTCTGGTGGATTGCATCATGCAAAGAAATTTGAACCCTCAGGTAATATTATATTTAGTTAAATAGTACTATGAATTCATTGGACACTTAGAGATTGTTAACAAGGATAAATAAAAAGAAAATAATATTAATACACATTACTAAATATAGATGAATTGGTGCTGTTATAGATTTTTAAATAAATGAAACAGCAGTTGTATGTTTTTAACTTTTATTTTCTTGGAATTATTCTGCATGCAATTTTAATTAGTTTCACCAGTATAAATAATTGAAGTCATAATTCATAGTCACTATGTTCATAATGCTATGCAATGACATTTATAATTTTTTTCTTATATTTTAGGATTCTGCTATGTAAATGATATTGTCATAGCAATATTGGAATTACTGAAACACCATCCTCGTGTGTTATATATTGATATTGATGTTCATCATGGGGATGGTGTTCAGGAAGCATTCTACTTGACTGACAGAGTTATGACAGTAAGCTTCCATAAATATGGAAATTATTTTTTCCCTGGAACTGGGGATATGTATGAGATTGGTGCAGAAAGTGGGAGATATTTCTCTGTAAATGTACCCTTGAAAGAGGGAATTGATGATCAAAGTTATGTACAAGTAAGTAGCTCTTTGATGATAATTGTATATAAATAGATACATCAAAAAATGCATAGCAATGTATAGAAAAGCAAGATTAATATTGAGATCAAAAGATATATTGATTGATAATTGTTAAAAGCTTATAAGTTTTTCAAACAATTATTAATAGAATGGTGAAAATATTAATAATCAAAAAGAATAAATTATAGACTATTTTGCTATAAAAATATTGTCTTGAGTGTGATAATAAGACTAAATATAAAATCAATAATTTATTTTATAGTGCTATATGTAATACATGATTGAGTTTAATGTTTTTATATCTTGATTCAAAGTCTATTTATAAATATAACAAATAGTCACAAATTCATCACATAATATAACATCTTTTAACATATTAAACATTTTATTTGAATGCCTTTTAGGTTTTCAAACCTGTGATATCTTATGTGATGGAGTTCTATCAACCCACTGCTATAGTTTTGCAATGTGGTGCGGATTCTTTGGCTGGTGACCGTCTTGGATGTTTTTCACTATCAACACGGGGCCATGGAGAATGTGTTAAATTTGTAAAGAACCTTAATGTACCTACATTAGTGGTAGGTGGTGGAGGGTAAGTTAATTGAAGACTTTATTTTTATTACTATAACGAATATGTCACTTATTGTACATATCTGCCCTAATTTAAAGAAAGTAAAATACTTTCATTATCAACAACTTCAATTAATCAATTGCCAAAAAGTATTATATTATTCCAGATATACATTAAGGAATGTAGCTAGGTGTTGGACATATGAAACTTCCTTGTTAGTTGATGAGAATATATCTAATGAGCTTCCATATACAGAATATTTAGAATTTTTTGCACCAGATTTCCAATTGCATCCTGAAATTAGTAGGTAAGCTATAAATTGAAAACTAACATTTTAAATTATACATTTTATTTTGCCCTATATACCTAATGCACTCTTCATAATAATTTAATAATGATTGACTGAAACATGACTGAGAATCCTTTATCTTTATCTTTTTCATTTACAAGGTCAAATTTGTCTAAATATTTAAGTGAATGATATTTTAAATTTTCCAGTTTTTTAAAACTAGTAAATGTGAAACCATTTTAATGTATTGCTTAATAGTATTATAATATTAAGTAATTCATTAATATTTTTACTATAGACCTGAGAGTACAACAAATGCAAACAGTAAACAATACCTAGAGGCTATAACCAAGCATGTGTATGATAATCTCAAGATGTGCCAGCACTCCCCAGCAGTGCAGATGTCACATATTCCAGGTACTTCTCGTATATCCTTAAAACCTAAGATTTTGTTGTATTTTTTTATTGACAATGAGGACTTTATTGGTCACCTTTATTTTATTTGATGTTGTGATAATGAGATCATGATTGAAGCATGCTCGCTCAAAATGCTCCCAACTTTCATTCATACTACTGTTGATTAAGAGATGCTCTATTGACGGCAGTATGATTAATTGGGTGATTGCTAGCCTAGGCAGTCATGAAAAACCTTTTCACCATTACAACTCATGTGGCCCCTGAACCAAAATCTGTCTATCTACGTATTATAAGGCAACTACATTGCCATGGAAGCAATTAAAAGAGCCTATGCAGAGCACTGAATGTAAACTTAAGAATGTTTGTTTCAGAATCTTTGGTTGTTAACATTACTTTCTATCCAAATGACTCCTGTAAAGTACCTATGAAGTGTATTTTCGCCTGTTACACTATGATATAATAGTTTTTCTGCTTGCTAATTATTTTTTAAATATTTTAGGTGACTTTTTTCCTGAAGAATACAAAATCAAAGATGAACCTGATCCAGATATACGAGTGAGTCAAGAAGAAGCCGATAAGATAGTTGAACCCAGGAACGAGTTTTATGAGGATGAAAAGGATAATGAGAAAGAAACGGTGATAGAGACTAAGGAACCATAGCATACAAGCGATTTGACTGATCCCCTGATTATTTGACACAAGAAGGGGTATAAGAGGTACAGGTATAATTTCATGTAGCCTCTTTATTTTAGATAAATATTAAGACAATAACATGACCGAATAGTAAATGAAACTGCAATTGTAATTAGGAGGGAGAGAAAAAATTAAGTTGTTTCTTTAAGAGAAACTAGTCAGTGAATACCACATAATGGTTTAACTCTATTTTTTGTTTTGCTCTATATGGTGCTAAAATTAGTTCAAGCTAAGGAGATATGCCTTTTTACTTTTATAGGCACATATGCATAATTGACTACTATGGTATTATTTACTATTCCTAATGTTATAATAGACATATTACTAAGTTTAAATTAATTAATAATCTTTATAATACATGCTACGTAAATTTTTTCAAAAGATGTATTTTACATAGTTGTACTTTTATAAAACAATTTATTTTAATGAGGTAAAAAAAATTAAATGTCTTTCAATATTGTCCTTATCATATATAATTCAAGTACTACTGTGAATTAATAAATAATTATTATAATGTAGAATTTTCTAAGCTGTCTACATACAGTATCATTATTTTTAAGCATGTTCAACAAAGGCGTAATTATGTGATTTGCACTAAAATATTTATTTTTATATTGTTAAGACTAATGAAATATTTTTATATGCAAATACTTAATTATTAATTAAGAAAATTTTGATATATTTCATTAATATAGGTTAAGGATCAGTCAAATCGTCGTCAACAAAACGAATGTTTAATTATTTTTGAATATATAATTGTCATATTAAGCTAGTACTTATTAATAACGTTATTTGTTAAATAGTATTAATAATTGCTAAATAATTATATGAATAAGTGACATTTTATATGAAAATAATAATGTTATGGACTTTTAAGTAAAAGTTACATAAATTCTCTAAGATGGTTCAATTAAATGGGATAATTGGACTGTTACTAGTTTAGCTTTTTAACACTAGGTTTTCGGGACGCTTAATTATGACAAAACTGTTCAGTATACTTGTGTCTATTTTGTTGTCATAATTTATGACGACGTTGCTTTAAGGTTTATTTTTCAAAAAAAAAAAGAAATGTATACATATATTAATACATCAAAACTACCAATCTTAAAAAGGAAACCATAAAAAATGTACGTAAACCTGGTGGTGAATATCTTATGATCCATATATGCATATGTAAGTATGTTTCGAAGTGTGTAAATAATGAAATATTCTGAAATAAGTTTTGTATGTGTAATTCAATCTTGTAAATAAGTAGGAAAACACACTAGTTAAGTTCTGTTCATTTCAAATCACTGATGGTAAGTTTTCTAATATGGCGTATTTACTATATTACTTAAGACAGCGGATAAGTTAGTTTCTGTCATTGATGGGCCTGCCTCTTTGGCGGGCAGACGCCGGTGGGGAGCTGGAAGGTCGGGCTTGCTGATTCCCAGTTCCCCGCCAT
>DWQX01000339.1:0-47117 GCA_018245475.1 Pharmacophagus antenor | reverse complement strand
TTTATATAAAGATTTTATATTTATATAAAATCTTGATTACATAAAACTCCATTTTATATGATTGTTCTCATCTATGTTTGTTATTTTCTTAATGATTTAATTAACCGAAAATTATTATCAAGTTTGCATAATTTTCGGTGTCACGTTATATATTTTCAATATATTGTATTTCTTTGTTTTTGTAGTTATTGCTACAAACAGTAAAACCTACAGTACAAAAAGATTTGATTTAACTAAAATATATAATTTACAAGGTAACATTAAAATGCAGACTCGATACATTTTCCGAGTCAAAACCTAAGTCGTATTTAGCAATATTACTAATGGAACAAAGTTCTTTTTGTGTATTAAAAAATACGTAACATAAATAGTATTTTGTTCCTCTTTTTGACTCTGAGAGACTGTTTTTGATCTCTGTTTAATGTATTCATTAATTACACACCACGGGACTGACGCTTTGAATATGTATACATTTAATTTCGAATTCAGAATCTCTTCAATTATACATTGTTAAATGTATAGAATTACTGTTAGTATTTATTAAGTAGCGTTAAGTTGTTGGATTTTTTATAATTAGAATCTTAACGGATGTAAACTGTAAGATGTAAATAAAAATTAATACATTTTACCGATTTTCTTATGGATCATGAGTATTACGTTGTTTCATAGAGTTATTAGGTTAAGACTGTTACTTAGTCAATATTTTAAAAACAAGAAAAAGAATACTCTTTTAAGCTAGAGTAAATAGAGTATTTAGAGGCTAATGCGCTTTACCATTGTCGACTACATATTACCTTAACATAATATAGATATAGAGAGAATAGTGAGTAAGGGAGTAAGAGTAATATCCAAAAAAAAGTTGATTGTCTGAGAACAATAAAAAAAGGCTATAAAATAGCAAAACACGATTCACGGCTGTGCTAAAGTTAACATTTGTTAACCTTTTTTAATAAAAAAAAAATTAAATCAAATGATAAAAATTATATGTAGTTCACACTTTGGAGACTGATTTACCTGCTTTAATTTTGATTGATAAAATAAAATTAATGCAGATACAAGGTAGCGCTCATGCAAGACTTTTAAGGTTGCATAGTTTAAAATTTTAAAGGCGATATTATTGTGCACTGAAAAACTAAGTACACAATTTATTATTGTACAATTAGTAATAAATCTATTGTTATGTATTTCTTTTTAAACATAATGTAAAAAGATTCTTTCTAGTTTGGTTAGTTCTTGTCCTAACTGTAAATCCATCTCAAAAATGTTAACAGAAAATAGCACTTCAAAAAATCATAAACCACTTGCACTCCAAATTTTATATCAATTTCGTTACCTCCAAACGCTTTCAAGTTTTCAATTTCAATTTCACTTTAAGTAAAGAACAAAATAATTTTAGATAAATAAAGTAATAAATAAATCAACTTCAATATTCGATTTATTAACACTATTGCATGTATTCATGCATTCGACTTAAAACTCCATTAACGAAAAAAGTTAGACGTGAATCATTTGCAAATAACGCGTTATACGAGGCCAGCGGGTTGTACGAATATTCTTACAATACGGAACCAGTACACCGTGTTATAGAGGTTTACTGTAATAAACAATGATAGCAACGACATTGTGTTGGCACATCTATTTATTAGTACATGAAAAAAATGTCGAGTGGGACACGACAAAGGAGTTCCTAAGAAAAAAGTTCACACTCGACCTGGGAGTGCAAAGGGATAAACAAAGATACAACTGAACTGTTAGCAATAAGTTGGTGACGATTACATAAACGGCACAGTAATGCCAACATTATAGATATTGTACTTCATTATCAAGAGAAAGAAGGTCGTGAAATTAAAATAGCAAAGTAATAAATTTATTTAAAACTTTAATAGTATAAGTACAAAAGAAGTATTTTAGTTAGTATTAAAAAGTATTCATATTAATTATAATTTGTTGAAGCTGAGTATGGTTTTGTAATTGCTAATGTTTAGTTTATTACATATTTTGTACTTAAGAATGGAAATACGATAGTATTTTTTAAGATAGGAGTCAATACGAATGGTGGTAATGTTTATACGAAACCAGTATTTTTTTATACTATTCGTTTTAACATATGTATATGCTAAATCATAAGTGTGCGTAAAATGCCTGCCGACGCATTAGTGATAATTTTTCGTACTATTTTTCCACAATCATTACATTAGTTTGTAACTTATTTTTGTGCCTACTTCTATTAACTCGCGGCCTTCTCTCGAATGGAGATATTCAAGGCTATAATTCACCACACTGACCATGTAGCGAGTTGTGGATGTTGCAGGTCCAAACATGTGTTCTTTCAAATGTTACAACTAAGCTATCATTTTAGTAATGCCGCAATTTTCGTTTCCGTTATTCGTTTCAAAAATCATATCGAATTCAAAAGATTTACTTCAAGTTAATACAAATTATAACAGACATGCAGGTGTTTATAGCAATAATCAGTACTTAATCTGTAAAACCTTTAAGATTATGTCCCAAGTTAAAATAATTTCTGAGACAAATATTGTTGCTGTAAAATATTAGTTAAGTCATCGTAAATATTAATATGTATTAAATATTATTTCAACTCGGAATTGTTTCATCTAATATTCAAAAATTTAAAATGCTTAGTTTCGCTATTACACGTCCTTCTTAGCACGAAACGTGTGAAAATTAAATAATGGACGTTACAAAGTTGAGTTAAACAATCAAAATACGTCCAGACAATGCTTTTTGGTCTTTGTTGCTAAATACATATTGTCAAATTTTTGGGATAAATTTAGCTTAAATTTTGTACAAATTTAATTAAATTTAAGACATTATGAATATTGTCGAGATGTGTTATTAGGTCGCCCTTAAACTTTGAATGCAGACCTATAGAGGAAAGTATAATGTTTTATTTCATTTCAATAAAAATTTACAATTTTGTAATTTAATTTTTGACAAAATATATACAATCTAAACACATGTTTGTGCGGTACAGATCAAAGAATTATATTTTCTAAGCGTTTATGGTACAGTATCTATCAATCATTACATCTTAAAAAAGTGTCAGAATCGTTAAATAAAATACTTGTTGTAATATTTCTGCCTTTTTATTATCCTCCTAAAATCTTAAATTTCTAACAAATAATATTTCCTATCTAAAATGCCACAAATATTGGTTCAACTAACCTTCACAAGAAATAAAATGTTTAACCAGTTAAATGCATTCGACCTGTATACGTGTCAGGTTAAATCTGTACTGCGAAATAGTTGATAGGGTGTAAAATAAAAGCTACCATCGATGTATGTAAAGTTCTACATATTTTATAAATTTTATAATAAAATTCTGTTTAGAGTGTAAACTTGTCTTTACTTGATTTTATTATTAGCCATTTCTTTGATATTTGAAAAGTAAATTCCTTGGTAACCTTTTATAAAAATATTACTAAAGCAAAACTTTTTGAAAGACGAATCACTGTTGTAGTCCATTTTTATGCTTGAAATTTTATGAAATATTTTTCCATTTTTATAAAACAATCATCAATTTTTATGCTTCATTAAATTTTCAAGTAATCGTCTTTTTGGTAGTCACGGGTTGAGTCAAGTGTGTAGTTATTTTTCTAAGTTATTATTATTGCCAGCAAATTGTAAAAAAATAATTCATGAATCGAAATTTATAGTTTTGTGGATATTTCTTTGCAATAAACCCTATTGCTTTTCAAAATTGTAACTTATTTTAATTATAATTGTTAATTGAACGATTTCAAAAACAAGTCCAAAATTGTTTGGGATATTAATCAAAACAAAAAAAAATTAAATTACATTTTTGCTTTTATAATGTGTAGTACAATATTCATAATCACGAAATAAAAGTTATTATTTTGATATAGTCACTCCAACTTTATGTACGAATATATATTATGGAAATGACAAGAAATTAACCTAGAGAAACAAATTTCGCATCTAAATTTACCCTGTATATTACTTTAGGTTTCGGTGAAGGTGACATGTTGCCTTGAATTTCAATGTAAATATACCTGTTTTTTTTGCGAGTGAGCAACTATTACAGTCTGACAGGCAACCTCTACTCAAGAGTGACAAGCGTATGTTCAATTAAATGTAAGGTAATCGTCAAAGACAGCAGTCAACAATTACTAAAAGTAATCGGAGTAAAATTGAAATTATTAAACCCCAACGTATATTGTCTTAAATATTTATTGTAATCTGTATTGGTAACAGAATTTAGAAAAATCTCTTTTTTTTCATCTTTGACTCTCATGTCGATTGATAATAAAAATATAATTCGTGAATACATTTCAGTCTATGTTCGATACGCGCCCTGACACTTATTTAGATTATTATATATGTAATAGAATGAAAAAATCTTTTCTTTTTTGTATATTTTGTTTACTACCCCCGTACTTCTTATTAAATAGCTAGTTTGACTTGTAACTATATTCATTATATATATATATTTATTGAAATATAAAAATGTATTTTTTTAGTCTCAATTTTGTTATTTTCGAATCAATTTGGCATTTTATTTAAAAAAAGAAAAAGGAACGATTTAATATGCAAAAATACGCGTCGTCGAATAAAATAACACATCGTGTCTTTTTTATTTTTGATATAATTAAAAATAAATTAGATGTAATGTACTCGGTACACAAGTTAACAGCTTACAATTGTTTTACCCTTTTGATTGTTACGGGCACATATATGCGTCTAGCAAAAACCATCGTGGCCGTTGAGGCTAAAGGGGCGTGTGCGCATCCTGCGAAAACCTTTGGTGTGGCCCATGTATGTAAATTTTGTTTTTCTGTGTGTTTCAAATTTTTTTGGATAATAATATAAGTTTATAAAAATAGCGCTTTTTTAGATTGCAGTATAAATTAAGTGAAATTGATGAAAATAAGAAAAAAATAATCTAATTCCAACATAAAAAAGAGTAACATGAATTAAACAACCTGATCGGAAAATAGATGCAATTACATTTTAAAGGTCTCTCTGATTAGACCAATCAGTCTCAAATATTTTGTCCTAATTACACGGAATGAAGTTTCCCCAAGGCATTGTTTGACAGCAGACAGGTTGCGCACGCGTTGTAGACGGATGTGAATTAGTTATCTCCGTACCAAGTCACTTTTTATATAACAGAACTATGGTGCAAATATTTAATTTCGTGTTTATTGAATTTTTGCCTGTAACTTATCTTAACAAATTTAGATATGTACATAAATGGATAGAGAACAGCATTTTGAGTTAATTTGTTTTATTCGATAGTAAGTATAAAAAGATAGCTCCATCATTGTGTCATATTGTAATTGATAATCAATTGGAAATTGCTTATCTTTAAGTGTTTAAAACAGTTATAACAAATTTATTAAAAATTTACAAAGTTAAACATTGTTCTTCTTAGGTAGGTTCTTAAATTTAAGTTTTTGTTAAAGAGGTAGTTGAAAAAGAGAATTTAAAATTGCATAGTGAAAATTTCAGTAAAAATTAGCTTAATTTGATACCTAATATTTATGATTTCAAGATTGAATTCGCGTCGTAATGAAACTACTTACGTAAAGTTAAAATATGAAATTATTATATTTTCGCAATATATTCAACGTGTTAGGCGCAGACCGTTTGCCTATTTACTTTATCACCCGTTATATACCTTCTGAATTTAATATGATAGCCAATAGTTGTTCATATCGTGCACATGGATGAAAAGATAAAATGATTATCGCAGCGGTCTAATAATCGCCGCATTTTTTTATTGACTGCATCAATTTGCTTTTAACGCATTCAAATGTCAGTTTTGTGTATATTACGTAGGTCCGAAAATAGTTTACCGGCACTAAGGAATAAGTTAGTTGCTTTGAACAAATATTCGTCACGGTCGCAGACGAGCGGATGTTAAAAAAAAAATGAATCGATGAGCGCCTTGTGGGGCCTAATTAAGATATGTAAGCGATATGACCAACCCGCTGTTGTTTCGATACACTATTGTCCCTTTTGTGGTACAGCTCGATGTAAATAAATATAGGGATTTAGTATTAACAAAATATATGTATATCTTATATGCTACACTATGTTTATAAATACGTGCAACGGTTTTTTAGTTTCTGTAAGGTGAGTTTGGGAGTGGAGTGAATGGTATGGCGGAAACCATATTATATTTTACATGCACGTTTATTCGCGTTTCGAAGAGTATTTGTTTTATATTTTTATGTATGTCCACTTTACTCAGTGATCCGATATTGTCTTGTTTCAAAAATTCCATTGCAACAGTGAGAACTCAAAGAAGAATAATTGAGCACTTGTTCAATATTTCTGTTACAACTTATATTTATTTTTCATTTTCTATTCGTCGCAGCTTATATTTTTCGTAAAAAAATATGTCTTCTAATTTCCATATACATGTATTTCGCGCGCGCTTTAAATATATAGACTAATAGCTGCCTCGTAGACTAGACAAATAATAATTAAATAATTCGTCGACAGATGCCAATAATTAATAACTTTTAAATTTGCTTTTAAATCATTTTTTATGTTTTTTGTATTCGTAATTATAGTAGGTAACGTAAGCTTTAAAAAGGCGTTTAAAAGGTGGTTTAAAAAGGTGAAGAATTAATAAAACACCATTTTTGTAAGAAGAAATTGACTTCGTTTTAAATTTTTTTCTTTAACCAATGGATTATAAAATAAAGCACCGTTTTATATATGACCTGAATAGTGGTGCAGGTGTTTTATAATGATAAAAATACTGCATTAATTCGCGGCCCACGAAGATTGCTACGTTGACGGTAACGTATGGTGGAACATCGGACTAAGCATGGGCGGAGGTTAGCGTATAAATATTTTGGTTGCTTTTTTCTTTAATTGAAAGTGTCGAAGACGTTGTTAAGCGTGGGTTGACTTACGAATTATAGACCATTGTTCCGGATCGGCCGGGCTACGTCGATTTTATTTTAAATTCGACCGCTGTAATATATATATTTTTTTATTTCTCAATTTTTTTATTTCGCCCAAATTCGTATCGGAGGTAATAATGTTTTGTGTCTCAATACATAATGCTACATTACTTAAAAAGGACTATAAACTAGCTAAATTTATATAAGGAAACTTTGAAAATTTGAAAAAAAAAAGGAAAATTGCCAAAACTTTTTTATTTCATACCAAAAATACACCTATGTAATTATGTCTTTAATAAAGAATTTACTATTGTTACAAAAAGAAATTTTTATCTCTTAACTACATTTCGTTCAAGATGATATATTTTGCGTTATACTACGATGTCTTTCTCCAAGTTTCTGTTCTGTATCAAAATTAATGCTTATAGTTCCAGTGGGTCATGCTGAAAACTTCTCGGCATTTATAATATGGCCACAGGTAAAAAGTTTTTCGTATGAGAGGGATATTCGCGCGAATTAGTTTTATATTAAACAGCGATTAAATAATCTCAAACTAATAGCTCATCGACACTCATTCAATTTTCCATTAGGTACGAAAAAAATTAACCAAACATCAATTACACTTCACGAAAGATAGCTTCAAAATTTTTCAGAAGGAAATGTAAATATTGTAAAAATTAGACGAATTAAAAATATTGTTAAATAAATAGCAATTCAAATTTTTTAAAGAAAAGTATGTGGATAATATATGTGAAATACTTTATCACCTTTATTTAGTTATATAAAACATAAAAAAATCGATATTCTAACGGATTAAAACCGATGTAAATAAATTAGGGTGAAAAAGCTGTATCCCCAAGACCTATATCCTGTCGTTAGGTCTAGAGAACGCGTGAAAGAGTATCTATAAAAGAGTAGTAGTTATAGTAATTGTTTTGTTTATCGTAAATTAAATGAAAGCGATACTATTTAATAATTAAATATTTGATAAATAAGCATTGGAATTTCAAAATTTTTAGCGCTTAACGACGCTTCCATTAGGGCGTCCGTAACCTATCAACTTGACTAATTCGGTCTGATATCTCTATTGTACCAACCACCTCAAGCTCATATTTGTCGAAGTAATGTCATTAATTCCAAATTCCTCTAAAATCGCTGAGATTTATCGCGATTTTATATAATGGAAACTCATCCGGTATCCGTCGTACATTTTTAAACAATGTCTCATTCCGCAACATTCGTCATCCATGGGCTCTTCGGTTCATAAGTTAATTTAAACATGTATTCGGCAAGAACGCCGGGCAATATGCGGGCTTAAGCAATAACATGCTTATTAAATCATGAAGAGTTTTTACGATACCGACTAGGCGTGTGCCGGCGAACTCCGTAAATACCACATTTGCATCCCGACCGAAGCCCGCCGCAGAAACCGACTCAATCGATCGCTAAAAAAAAATCCATCGCATTATACTCGCCGCGCACCTACGAAGCGCATGCCAAAAATGGTGCAACTACCCCACGGAATACAACAAGATATCGACCTTATTCACCTGATTTAAAAGACTTAAGGTGAAGTTTGTGGTATACCACATAGGCTCCCATAAATTGTTGAGATGTGACTACAATAATACGTGCACTGGGCCGGCGCGCGCGCAGTCTGATCTGACCACTACTGTGCATTTCCCACGGGCTGCGTATTCCGCCATCTCTTTCACACTGTATAGCTTTGTCACACTTACTCCTGATGGACTGGCGCTCTTACGTTAAACGAAGCACACCCACACACGGTGTCGGGCATTTCAGATTGTTGCGAGGAGACCGACATAGATTAGGTACGTCAGGCGGCAGATCGCTTGTACCAACTTTGTTCTCGATGTTACGATAAAATCATGATGAAACCAAAGTACAACATTGATATTTTTATAGAACTCAATGTTTATTTCTCTTCGGTGCCTCTATTTTGAGATCTATTTGTAATTACATTTCGCATTAGACACCTCAATACCAAAGAGATTCCCATTAAAACAAATATATTGTAGTAAATAGATTTGCTATAATTTTTATATTACTTATATTTGTTATAAGCATAGACATTAAACGTAGCTTTCAACTTATTTCATACTGTAAAGATATTGCTTCAGTCGATGAAGACATGATCAAGATGTTATGCTTTGAGCCAAAATTATAATGTCCGTGTCATGTTGAGAACGATATATTTAGATAATGAAAAACTACAATAAGAAAACTGATTAATTGTTCTACAACGTTGCCACTGATTAATGTACACTTAGCCATCGAGTGAAAGTGATGTACTAACTTAAAGTAATGATTGATTTATAAGGTATACCAGTGTTTTAATAGTTACATTAATTAAGTAGTCGGTTAATAAGAATTACGACTTTGTCTTAAATCGTTGACTTAATCTGTGTTTTCAAAGTTGCATATTTTCCTTTTAATGTCGTAAAACCAAAACATTTTTCTTTTTTAATTTAGGTTATATTTTTGGTAAGTAATGATGGTAAGTTGGAATTACGGTACTAATAAACTATACTTGTTTATCTGTTCAAACACTCTCTCATTATTTACATAAGGTTTAGCTATACGGTTTAACCCGCATGCCTTTTAACTCAACACCAGCGTGAAGAGAGATACCGCTACCAATCGAATTAGTCAATACTAGTTATAATATTTATAGACAATTATGGCTGTTTATGTAGGACATGTTTTTCAGTAGCTTTCATAACCATGTTTCCTATTAAAAAAAACATTAATTTATTTAGAGTAAATAATAAATATTTTCTTCTATTACTGAAGTTTAAATATTATTAATTATAATCTAGTATTAGTTCCTATCTGGCTGTTTCTTTCCGGCTGTAGTAATAAGTGGAAATGTCTATGATGGGTTGAAACGTTTTTATTCCAATGCCCAATTTCAGACAACCTATACCTATGTTTTTTAATCTTTTCATTAAGAACTTATCACTAAGAAAACTGTTAGTAATAGTAAACAAAAACATAAAGATAGAGATAAATATTTGTAATTTAAACATACGTCGGTGTATATTTACTGCAACAATACTGTCATGCAATTTGTTATACCTTACGATAGTAACGCTGTTCGTTATTACAAAATGAGCACTGCATGCGATGCCAATGGTTGGAAATGGTTATTTAAGAGTTATTCCATGTTAATAAACACCTTAATTCAATTAGATAGAATTACACAGCCGGTATAGTAGTCTTATTCCTATAGTGATAAAGTCTAGGTCCCCAGCGCAAACATTTGTCGGATGTTTTAGCCTACTGATCGTCTAGCAATAAAGTATCACGCGTGAGGTGCCCTGCAGAGTCCGTATAAACAAGGTGCCCCTGCGCATATCTTTATTTGCATAGTTATACTTTTGTTTTATTGTAACAAAATCGGTTGGATGCTTACTGAGTGCTCGCTAAAACGATAATTTCACCCTTGTATCCTTTTATTGTGTCATTCTTTCTGCGTTTTTATCGTCATATTTATGAAGAAATCTGGCAAAGGAAGACTTGTCGAGATAAGAGATGTTAAAAAGCTTCGAAGGGCCTTTTTCATTCGAGCGTAATAATCGCAAAGATGCATTTTTAAATGCGGTTGCCAAAATCTTTACAGCACTTACTCTAAATGTATTCTGAGAAAAAGCTACGAGAATTATTATATTTTTAATTGCAATCATTGACGTAATAGCCAACAATAATTTAAAAAAGAAACTTAACATGTTGCAATGGTGTTGGCAACATTTTTTAATTAATTTTTATACGAAAATCAAAAAAATATATTACAAACTTTACATATAATATTGGATTTCAAGGAAAATGTTTTAGATTATTAACGTTTAAAACACAGTTATTTCTCTTCGATTGAGGCTCTCATCAACATTTCTGGTAATAGTTATATGAAGTAATTTTTAAGAATAACGAAGTCGCAAACGCTGTCCATCTGCATCGCGCTACAAGACATTAGTCAGGCGACCTGAGGTTGGTTTCAGAGCGGTCGCTCACGAAGTGTTTCAGCTCATCGCCCCGGGCCCTCAGCCGTGGGAACGCCGCACTGCCTCCGCAACATCTACACCCTTCACTGCGGCAACAAATTGATACACATGCTTCTAGCATTCTAATACTCACAAACTCCGATTACAATTGTGATTGCGTTCGCCTGTTGTTATAGCAACGATACAACTTATTGTTGGTTCGTGTTCTGCATTAAACATTATAATAAATTTAAAAGTTTTTGTACACTTACACTTAAATATTATTATTCAACTGTAAATAGAATCACTCTATCGATAATTATACATACAAATATTTACATACTGTACGCACATAATAATTTTGTGATAACAAAGAATTCCAAACGGTGGATACTTATTTTGGCTATGAAATTTCGAAATTAGTCTTCGTGTAATTTAATAATCTGCTAGCTATCTTAGTGGGGCAATATTAGAGCAACTTTTTTATGTGATTAACCATGAGACATAAAATTATCACCAAAACAATATTCCTTTATTTAGTCAATAATTATCATTAAATCTTGAACTTAAAAATACACTGATTTGTAATTTAAACATCTTTGCAATGTTTGCATTGGTAACCCTTGTAATTATGTGATTAGTACGAGAACGTATAAAGGCATAAGCCACTAAAAATTGTTAGCATATTTTTCAGAAGGTGCATTAGCACGTAACCTTGATAACATAATATTAAGTATTAAATGAAATTGCGTTAATCTCAATTAGTAATGGCATTTTTAGGTATTGTTTCAACTTATTTAAGTTTATTCTGTAAAATTGTTCTAGTTTATTGAGAATTGTCTATGTTAGCAGTTATTGTGCAAATCTTGACGTGTTCGGATGCTGAAGTTTGTGCAATTAACAGTGTAATATCCTAACTAGCTTTTTATTAGTTTGAGGAGACGCACCAGTAACCATCTGATATGATCCTATTGGGTACGTGGCCCTTTTTGGTATACAAAATTATAAGAAACCTTCATGATTATTTACGTCGTATAATTCTTTAGTGAGTTTTACGTTCTATGAAACGGACAAAGATTACTATATAAAGTCATAAATAGAACTAGTCACTCATTATCTCTTTGCATTTTGGAAATTTCGCTCGCACCGTACATGTCGGTAATTGCTCGTTATTACTTACCGCAGTTGTTACGTTTGTGCGTCAAAAAGGCCGGCGAGAACTTTATAGGTTGGACTTAGTGTAGGAATTATTACTATTGTGGGGGCATTAGCCTCACCGTTCTTCAGGCATCGGCACCGCGAGATGAATGGTCATGGGTCTATACATGTTACGGCTTGTACAATGGGGTTTGCCTGTCCTCCTATTGTAGAGGCGGCGGCTTTTGTGCGCGGACGTCACATGGTATAGGAACGAAGCGCGCTTGCGCAGTACGTGTTGCCGTAAGCGACTATGAGTCGAACAAATACTTTAATAAAATAAAACGGTTATATAACGATAATGCAGGTCCATTCAATAGCGAAATACTTACAAATGGCGATGGTAATATTACACCTAAAGAGTAAAAGATTTGCTTATGATTGTTTATATTGCAACGAAAATCTCGCGATTTGTGTCTTTAAATATAGCATATTTTTTACACAAGTCTTGTTGCAAACAGTACATTTTGTTACCACTAAACATATTTCTTAATTTTCTCTGCACCCAAAGCGTTCGATCGTCGAGCTCTTAACTTCAACTGTTCAACAATGGATGATTGCATTTAAACTTATTAATTCTTCCTTGTTGTTTGATTTTATAACGTATATAACTAGTATATAGGAAGCAACTGCTAATGACGCCTTTATTTCATCTAAACGCCGGCGAAACGATGATAATTTTTTTATATCAAATCCATAAATTTATTTCGTATCTTTTAAAAATATAAATTCTCTTGAGTAATATATCGTTTGGAAGTAGAAGACAAAATAAATTTATTGATTCTACACTACTAATAATTACTTACAAAACTATGAACTAAAAATAAACATCTTAAGTACTATAGAAAAAAGAAAAGTCTCAGATGATCTTCAACTGACAGAGTAAAGAGCAAACTAGAAAAACTAAAATGTAAATAAACATTCTCTTAATAATATTCCTGTTACAGGGTTACCAATAAACGCTAGTGTGTACAATAACTAAGGCGAGGGAAATAAATAAGCGTGCGCACGTCATGTATCGGCGGTGGACGGCAAGAGACGGCCACGTCAATGGGGGCCGTTATGGCCCTATATTACAAGCCCGGCTCGCGGCTTCGCTTAATTTATTCATGAGCATACGTTAACAAGAATGACACATTTTCCCATTTATTTATAGTATTTGATAACTGAGAGTAAAAACTTTAAAAGTGAATTCATACGTATTCATAAATACTCGCTTAATGTTTTTAGTCATTATACGCTAACACTCGACGTTAATTCCACCTGAAATTAAGTGACAATGAGCACTTGGATGTTGTAGTGCTCGCTTGCTTCTGGCTGTCACATCTATGATTGCCGGAACACAACAAAGCTGTTATGACGATAGATTGATATTGTAGATTTTAGCTAACCAGGTGGGTTCAAGAAAATCTAACCTTCATTCAAACACCGCTATTCATGTGGCCCGGGAAACAAACCTAGAACTCGCGCGTTAGCTAGCGCTAAAACCTGCTAAGGAGGCCGTGATTTAATAGAATTACATTGTCATGGCTAGATAATATTTTAGGCACCACAGAAGCAATTGTTAGAGAGGAATGTATGTAAATTAGATGCTAAAAACTGTTGAACAATTATTTGTCGTTAAAGTTTACGTTTAAATCTTTCTCATAGTTTTTAGCTAAAAAATGTAACGAAGTTATGGTACTCACCCCTATATATAGTTATACTTAATGAGAAGCAAGTTTATGGTTACTTTAGATTCAAAATTTAGGTCTTAAATGTAATATGGAATAAACATATATATTATCTAATATTTTGAAAACTGAGTAAACTTTTTTAAATTTCAAATAAAAGATAAAAACGACTATTAAACGTGTAAAAGTACCCAAATCGCTATTGTTGCCAATGTTCCAATTACCTCTAATATGAAATATGTGTATCGTGTCATTGATCAGTAAATTTATTTGATCTTAATTAATATATCTATTCGCGTTTTACGATGTTTAATATTAAAATAAGAAAATCAAAGAAATGTCTTTATAATGGCATGTGTCTTTGGTTATCGTATGTTTTACACGTACAATAAAGAACAGATTTATGACTTATCTTGTGTTGTATTTTATTTAAATTTTCACGTTTAGGCTCTATATCAATTTCCTAGTCGCCCGTACTGAAAACCGAAATGTCAGTATTTAAATGGACCATTAATTTTAAGATATAAATTTGAATAAGCTCTAACATTTCCTTGATGGTTAAATTACGCGGACATTTATGACTTGTCGGTTTTTTTTATATCTATTATTATACTAAACTAAGTCGGTGTTAGAAAGATTATTGACTTAAGAATGATAGAATATAATTATATAGCCCTCCCGTAGCGATTTGCAAATGAGTTGCGGTGTCAAAGCACCGACTTCGGTCGGTGGTCCAAGGGTCCCCGCAACATTATTTGCGACGCGTCACCACCAACGATGAACCACAATAACGACCGAACCCAATCATTCCGCACCTACAAAGATCATTAAACTGAATTAAAACACCTCTAACACGTACCCATAAGGTTCATTACTCACTAATAAAACGTCTTTGCAATTTAAATTCCGTTTCACTCTTTACTTTACGGCCATAAAGGCGCCCTATCGGTTTTCCGCGTTGTTCCGAGAACGAGTATTGATTCTGTTCATATTTCGGTGACATCTCGTTTGGTGTCTGTGTGCAAACGCCTTGAAACATTGCCGCCTCAAACAAAGACTTCCTGTGTGGCGTTATAAGTAAATAAAATGTTGCTCACACATCCGTTTACACGGAAAAACTTCGTTGGCAAATGGGAAACTTAAAAGTGTGTCGCGACAATACCGTGTATTAGAAACCTATTATTTATAGGTTTTGTAGATCAATGTTACAACATTGCATGTTCTTATAGGCATAAGGTGTAACTGATTAGAATAAGTATGTATATATTTTTCAATAATTATTATTACTTGATGTTCAACACGACTTTGTAATTTATATTATTAATTTGAAAAATTTAACGCACATTGTTTTGTACGTAAAGCGGACTTAATGCCAAATGACATTCTCTGCCAGTCTACCTTAGTCAGGGTTGGGTAGAGATGAATGTGGGCGTGCATGAAAGTGAGCAAAAAATAATAATTTAAAGATAAAGAATATATGTAAATAAACCATACTTATAACAATATAATATATGTAAGCTTGATAAATATTTAATACGGATAATGAATAATTAAAGTAACGTAA
The DNA here is from genome assembly GCA_018245475.1 of Pharmacophagus antenor. Classification (NCBI taxonomy): domain Eukaryota; kingdom Metazoa; phylum Arthropoda; class Insecta; order Lepidoptera; family Papilionidae; genus Pharmacophagus; species Pharmacophagus antenor. The sequence continues at coordinate 31,780 of DWQX01000339.1, read as the reverse complement.
AAAAAAAACTTGGTCCGTCCGCCCCAATTGTTCTCTAATAATGCTGAAGATTGAGCAATTAATTTGTTTTTACGATTAGTTCACACCTTGACATCGTAACCTGTATTTATGCAAAATTTTATTACATACCTACGAACCGCCGCCTGCAGTTTTATTTGCACGGATCGACGCCGGATTTTGTGTCAAATTTACTTATTTCGCATTTTATCGCTTGCGTTGTACGATTGAAATGGATGTGTCATATCACGCACATTGCGATTGGGGTTCTGTTTACTTTTATTCTATAAGGATTTTTCCCTTTTCAAGATTCCGCACCTAATACGTACACATAGTGACTTTCGGAAAATTACTTCCGAGACTCCACCGTCCGTCTGCTGTTTGTCTGTCAGCAGGCTCTATCACATGAACCGTGATTGGTCGAAAGTTGATTTTTTAATAGATTATGTATATTTATTGTTATTATATAAACAAATAATAATAAAAAATACATTAAACTTAATTTTAATAAGTGTTTATTATACGGAACCCTTTGTGTTGCGTTTCCAACCCGCACTTTGCTAGTACTTATTTTTCTTTTCTATATGCAAGCTATCGCAGCCACGACGATGGCGGCTGGTGGGGAAGGGCCCGACAACCAAGATTATTTGCTATATTTAAGACGTGCTTATGAGCACCAGGTTTTTCTGTACCAGTGAAGTCAATTGAAGTATTTTTTGAACATTTTTAAGGTACGGTACGTTAAAATAAATGCATCAATTTGTACATTAATTTCCATCGACCAAACAGCCGAATTTACACCTATAATTTTTTTGATTATATATATAATTAGGATTTGAAAAATGAAATTAACAATAACATTTTACGGGTAATGTGCAAAATAGAAAAAAAATTCGAAGAATTTTTCCAATGATCATTTCAACATGTCCAAAAACATAAATCATTAAATGATAACCGTTCAAACCTCATGAAATAACAACAAATAGATAGTTAGACGTGTCAATAATGATTCAATGATTGTTGGATAAATGTCGAATGTAACATAATACAGCGCGCATTTGTTTCTAATGGTGTTAAAAAGATGTGTTAAAGGCGAAAATTTATTGACAATGAATATGAAAATCCGTGTGAATTATGTGCTCTGAAGATAACAGATAGTGCTTTGAAATTCGTCGTTTCGCATCGACCTTGCTAAAGTGTCATCATATTTTAGAGGACGAAAGATTTATCAGTGTAATTATATATCCGTGTACTTGAATTGATAAAAGAATTTTCATTTATTAAATATAATAATGTGTACTGGAAATATTTCATATGTATGACTTGACGTGACGTGGTTTATAGATGGTTAATGATTATTAAAGTTTGTGTGACGATGTACCTAATCGAGTAAAATGATCACTCGAAATTAAAAAGGTAAAAATGAAGAAAACTTCAAGACTGTCAGTGACGAACAAAGTTTTATTGTTATCAATGTCACTGTTTGGATTAACCCAATTTACAAATTTAGGGAGGTGATTGTATATGATTGTTGGCGGGTCTTTATTACTGAAGACGAACTGAGAAGGTATAACTCCTACAGAGCTAGTAAAGGTCTATAATCTAATAATCTAGGATATCTTTTTGAAAGAAAAGGTATATCTGCAGTGTCTATTTTTACTCCCAAGCAATGGTTTATTGATAAATAGCGATACGGTTTGAAGGGCGTACTAGCTAGTAGAATTACTGTTGTGAACAAGATTTAATGTATCACAATTTAAGACGAGCGCAGTGTGATGCTGTGTGAACATCTCCGATGGGTTCTTAATATTATGGATAGGTCTATTGACACATCACCACTTCACCATTCCACTTAATACGCGGGCTTGCAACTGGTATTAAGACATGAATTATCTATAAATTCTGAAACAGCTTAGCTTTTTGCAGACGATGACTGTCCTTTCAATTTGTAATATTCTAAAAAAATAATTTTATTATTATTACATGTAGTGTATAATTTTAGTTAACAGAAGTAACGAATTTTGGTTAAAAAAAATAATACATTTTATGCGTTGGCAATTATTAAAATTATACTCAATTCAGATAAATTTTACGATTCGCGAAATCAGCCTCTGTTGCCTAACTAAAACATATTTTTAATAAGTTAAAGAACACCTATGTATAATTAATTTTGGAGCTCACTTCTTTCCATTTTTGGCACCAATTTTTATTTTCCCTGAAAATTAAAAAACACTTGCAGTCTATCATTACAAACATGTTAACTTTGTTTTAAGGATGATATTATATTATTATAATTTTCATTATTAGATCAAATTGACTTTGAATCAACAGCAAACTGGTTTGGGAAGACGGTCCACCAAGACACTCGCTTTTTTTCACTTCGTAACATGTCGATTCTTGTATCGATACCTAAGAAAAAAATAAGAATAATCTGGCCTTGTCCTTACCGGGCCTTCCAATGTTATGACTTATTTGTCTCGCCTCAATAGATTTATCGATATTCGAAGAATAAAATCGATTAAATCTGCATAATACGTTTATTAAATAACATGTAAATTGATTTTTTAGCATAGTAGTCTGTTACTGAAGTGGAAAATAGAAACATCTGTGTTTCAATATTGATAAGGAAGGAAATAACATTAAAAAATAGCCATAAAACGATCTCGATGACATTTTTGGTATAATTTATATCCAATGAGAAAATATAATATTAGTTACCTACAGAAACTGTGTATGTAATAAAATACATTAAGAATAATAACAATACAAATCTATCAAGTCATAAATTTTATGTTAATAAATAAATTGGTTTGAATCCGGGTTTCATAAATACATGATTTGATTATTAGTGGAGTGCGTGTTTCTTTTTTTTAATCAAACCGTTTACGCGTTTACGTATTTAAGTGCTTATGATGGATGTAAATTATATATGCACAACGTTTCAAGATAATATCTCGCAGTTTATTTGGAATTTAACGAATAACCAGCGGGTATTTGAGTACTATTTAAAATATTAAAATCTTTCTGCCACCCATTGCTCGGTGAACAAAATGTTAATAGTTTTCTTTTTTTTTGTTTTGACTGTTTGTGTGCTTTTGTCTTTTTTATTATTAAAATCAACTAATTAAAAATTTGTTATATATATGGAATTTTAGTTTATAGAGCAGAGTATAAACTAAAATCCCATATATGAATATATATGGAATATTAGTTTATACTACTTCCTAAAAGTTTCTGCAATTCTCTCGACGCACATTTAGAATTATAATTTTTTGTCATTGTCTGAATTAAATGACAGATTTTTTGTATTGAAATCCATTAACTTTTTGTAAATTCACAGTTGCATTTCTTATATATCGTCATTTGTTTATGGATGGCTTCTAGACTTGAGTTTCTCTTGTCGGTCGTCTTGGTACATAGATACACATACAACATAGAGCGCCAGATAATTTTGTCACTCTATATGTATTTAAATTTTAGATGATGGTAGGATTTGTCTGAACCAGCCTGGCTGGCTATCACCCTCAATGACAAGCTGCCGCTATAACAGCAATAAAGTAGAAATAATAAAGGTGAAAGTTTATTATTACATAATTGTTACTAAACTTCTGTAGATAAATCTCATACTTTTTATTACCTCTTCTTCATTAGAATTTAAGTAATTGTTTTTTTCATTGTTTGCAGGTTTTTCTCTTCCTATATGTTGTTCTTCTATATTTAACCAGCGTATACACCATCAAAAAAGAATGCCAGCTCATGACATTCCGACTTTATTAACGAGTTGTACTGAATTAGCAATACGAACATTCTCATTGAATCCATCAAACTAATTGATATTACTTGTTTATTATTTACCACTTAACCTTTAGACCAAAGAACATCATTTTAATGAATCATTACTGCATGTTCATAATAAGGTTTCAGATAAGACAATGAATGCATTATGATATCAATTTAAATATCTGTATGTTGTAAAAGTATACTTATTCTTTTTTAAATTTGAAATATATAAACCGTCGATTTCACAATTATGTTTTACAAACATGGTGTCGATATGTGGCCTCAATACAAAGATTAATTACATCAATAAATATTAAACCAAACAAGACATTATTGCAAGCTGTAGATATAATAACATCAAGTTTTAAATGTCATCAAGGAGTAATTCTATCGGCAGCATGCTAATTAATACCATATCTATAATCTATACGAATTTAATGCCAAGCGTAGGTATAATAAAACACTAATATTGACTTGCTTTTATATGCCCTTGATTGTTTGTTGTATTGATTTCGTTTCATAAATTAGCCCTTTAATGTTGCAATTAATCCTCATTCTTAAAAAAACCATCCCTAATTATTTGAAATATTTCACAGTTATAATATCAATATAATAGTGTACCTATCTAATAGAAAATTTTAGGAAGTAGATGGTAGAATCATTCGTGCATTAGAATCATTTATGAGTAATCAAATCTATATGTATCATTTGAAAATTAAATATTTACTAAAGGCGTGACTCTGAAGGATGTAGGCGAATGACGTCAGTGGATTTTTCCCCTTTTTAGGCACTTGTCGATATTACAATGACTACGAATGAAGGCGCGGCACATAGCAGCGCTAACGAGGCGGGACGTTAATGAATACACGTATAATCTATTATCGGTATAATCAATATCGAAGGTGTGCTATCACTCTATTATGATTTAAGTAGCAAAAAAGCGGAATCCTAATAAAACGATCGCCGGCTGAACAACTGCGCGTCGAACGATTGTTTTAAAATCACAGAACCGTAAATTATAACATAGTTGACCGCCATTTGCATATTTATTGTCTCCTGCATAACACGGAATGGATAAAGTCTGTAAAATAACCGGCGGACCGCAAAATTGAATTATTTATTATTCGGGTCGTTTGTATAGCACAATTATTCGGCGGCCGTGCGGCAGAAGTCGTTGTCTTTTTTGGTATCAGTTTGATTCGGCTCGGTCCTGTAAAGTCGCACATTTGCGGCGAAAAGATCAGCTTTAATATTGTCACTATTTCCTCGTCAAACGGTCGTATCGGAGCCTTTCTTGAATTCGCTCCGATTTTATTAAAAAGTTATTTTTTTTATTTCTATTCGTTTCGCGCGTTACTATTTAATATCTTGTGAAAATGGTGCTGAACGAAATAGGTAAGTAGTTTTTTTTTATAATAATATTTAATTTTACTTATTTTTATCGTTGTTTATCTGAAATCAGGAGATTTTTTTTATAGAAATAAAATTAAACGAATAAGCGGGCGAGTCGTATAATTTTATGGGGACGCGTAAAGGCTCTACAAAGAATTCTCCGTGGAATCCGGTGGCAGATTGCAGATTAGTGACATTAATCATTCGAGTTATTTGCATTGGGATTCCGTTTATATTTTTTTATTGATTTTAAAACCTTAAGGATTTCTTAGGAAGTGTTTTTTCGCTTTTATTTTAACAAAAACAATTATGATCAATAAACAAAATATTAAAATGTTCTATTTTTTTTTATCGGAATATATGTGTAGGCGAAATCCGCCGCCGGCTCGTTGCTTGTCCGTTACAAATTATTTCCTCTCCGATTTAACGAGGCAGTAACGGTTTACCGATTATCTCTTCCGAGGCATTGACTGTATTTGTAGTGTCACGCAGTTCAAGCGACAGATATCAGATCTCGCTTCTACCGATCTGCGCAGCCGCGTACAACTGCGCTCGGCCAGCTCGTACACTGACGAGCTTACGTGTTACAAACACTGACACAAAGAATACTTTGAATAGGCTAAAGAATTTAAGCTCCGGCCGCGGTGGATGCTCTTGAAAGTTCTCACAGCATCATGAGAATGCTTTTTACAATCGATATTTAAAAAAGAATAGCATCGATGTCTCTGTTGTCAACGAACAATTCTTTGGAAGATCAACGTACGCGCCTGCCGAAACGAATACGACTCTAGGTACGGCAGGTAAGATTCAAAGTCGTCTAATGGTTTACGAAATTTTATTGTTCCGTTTCGGTATGAATTGCGTCACCGGCTAAAAAGACAAAGCACGAACCGATTGCTTCTTATTGTGAAACTAATGAGAGCCAAAACATTATTTTTAGATGGATAGTACGTGTTGCTGTAAAAGGACCAAGTTGGATCCACGTAAAGATGAAATCTACTTTTATGGTGCCGGTAGGCTATACTAAAAGATTTTCGATAAAATTCGCTCATCTCTTGACAATTCCCCGATATATCGATACATTATCATTTTTTGTCGATCTCTAACTAATTACATACAACGACATCTACTTATTGCAAATGATTAAAATCTTAATTTAAGACTTATGCTTTAAGAACCCTGGTAGTTCACCTTCGGTTCGGCCTTCGTGCCAGATGACACAGATAAGTAATATATTTCAATTTGAAAAAACAAAAACACCGTTAACAAGTTTTATTTTTAAAACAAGGTTCATTGTAAAAATTCAACGATGAAACAATTAATAAAAATGAAGTTTTAATAAATTACTGTCCCTCTTTAAAGTAACTGAAATTGTTATAATGTTAAATAAATTTTATTCAACATAAAAATTTATATGACAAAGATGGTCCAAACATTTTATTAACTTTGAAATATATTGGCATCTTTAATGTTTCATATTTAATAATATTTGTGACTATGTGAAACACTTTGTAAAGCAGTTATCAAGTATCAATATTGTGTCTCTGTATTATTTGACAGGTTTGATAATTAGAAAATTAGCAACGCATATTAGAATTTGTGTGGTCGGTAAGGCTATTTATTCTGTCAACAAAGGGTGCTGTTTCTATCGGATGAACATTCTTTTGTTTGGGCATAAAACCTTAGTATTTGCTACAATGTCAGCAAACACTTGGTTTTGGGCCCCTGTTGTGATATTATGTGACACTGCTTAGTCCATAATGTAGAACAATGTCTCAATAAGCTTCCCGTAGTTTGCCATAAAGCCGTCCAATTTTGTAAACAATAAATTCCCTAATATGTTTAGACGTTTTTGGCCATTGTCAACATTCTGTCCGTTGTATCTGTGATTGGTATTTAATAGGCGTAACGGGTTTGAATGGAATTTTAGATTTGTATTGCTTATTCATCGAACAGACTAAAGAACTGTAGATAATGTTATACGTGTGTCGTGTCAAGTTCCGTTACTTTAAGATTACTATGATTGCTTTCGAGATGTTTGTGTTGCTCGTGACATTTTATTCTATTGTTGAAATATTCAGATTGACTTGTTTTTATACGCCGAAAGTATAATTTCGAGTGTAGTAAGACTTCACTAAACCTTAAATTTCTAATCAGTCTCTTACTTTATCAAATACATTTTATTTATGTTTAATTTGATGACATTTTATTATGTTTTTAATTAACATATTTTGATAGAAGATGCTAGAAATTATCTTTAAAAAATGTTTATTATATTGAAATTCGTAAATATCAAAACGCTGCAGGTGTAGTACGCTTTACAAGAGAAATTTTAATGTGATATAGAACGTAATGCGTAGTGCGGTAGCCAGCGGCGAACATAAATAACTGACCGCAGCGCAAACAAGCTCCGTATTTACTACAATATTATATTTTATACATCGCTCGTACAATACACGGAGGCTCTAATACGCGGGCAGCCTACATAATAACGAGAACGCGCGGAAGGCGTAACCCAGTGGCAATCAACCGTCTCGCTCGACGACGCCCCGGGCGTGCGCCTAAGCGAAACGTACGACCACAAATTTATTAAAACGAAAAAAAAAACGCTGAACTGCTACTGCACTCCGCGTTGCCTCAACAGAACTAGATACATTTTTCCACGTCGCCGCGTGCGAGCGAAAGCGAGGACACGTACGCCGCGAGTGAGCGGGATAGATTCGTTTCCGACTGAGCGTCGCGCATTTAAACGGACGGTCATGTGGGCGCTGCCGGTGTTGCGCACGCGCAGCTACTTCGCCGCGGTCGAGTTCCACGCTCACGCTGAGACGACCGGCTCGCTTAGCCCGTGTGACCTTTAGTTGGTGAACTTAGGAAGCGTCGTTTGCTGTAAAACGTCCATTAGGCCCCCTTCGGCCCGCGCAACTCTGGTCTTCTCGCCACCATGAGAGGGAAAAGGATGGATGGCGATCGGCGGCCCCGTGCTTAAAGGTATTCGTAGAATGCGTGATCTGTATCGGGTGGGAGGGGGCGGGCGCGGGGGTGAGGGGTGCGTTCGGAAGCGGTGGCAGCTCCCATCGACTCCTGGGGTTATTCTTCCTCAGGCCACTGCTGTTCGAGCTGCGTACCAGGCGAGCCAGTTTTTTCTGTCCACCGCATCGCACGCCACACACTCGTTAATCCCGCGCCAACACGAGAAGTCGACACTAATAAATTACTGTTTTTTACTGCACTCGAACAGTCTCCGCCGCGCAGCCGAGTAATTTATACGTTAAAATAAACATTAATCAGTAATAAACGCAGTTGTTAGCGACCCCAACACAGTGAGTATTGCAAACTCTTTACAATTGTTGTTCAATCGAGGCTTTCTTAATTTCAAATTAAACTTTCGCAGTACAGAGAGCGCTACTATAGTGTAGCATTCCTACTGCAACGTAAATATTGAGGCAACTATCTGTAATATTAAGAGAGCTAACGATTGGATTTACTTTAAAGTGTATTTTTTATCTATTTATGAAACTATTGTAGGAAATTTTTCTCATTATGACAGAATCTCTCCGGTTTCGTACCATAATATTTTTGTGTCTCATATCTTCGATATAATTGTTTAATGTTATTTATGTAAGTTATTTTAGTAATTGTGAAAATTATTATTTTAATTGCTTCCATAAATTCATAATTAGAATTGTGCAAAAAATATGTTGAAAAAATTACTGCCTTGTTTTGGATTTTTTCTTTGCCATTTAAAAACGTATAATCCATTAAGATGGACTTATTGTCCCATAGACCGATTTACAACGATTTATGGTTTATTAGACAACAAGAGGAGAGTGGTATATAGAAAATAGTGTTTCGAGGCGATTAAGCCGCAGCCAATATTAACGATTTATACCGCCGTTAAATGCAAAAAATATCGATTTCAAGCATCATTAGTAAAATACGGCTATTGATACTTCACAAAGAAGGTCCCATGAAATGTTCTAACTGTCGGAAATGAATCTGGTTTAGTGATACGTAAGACTAAAAAATAAATACAAGCTAAAATCTAAAAACATTTACTTGTGTGGATTCAATTATATTCATATTATTCATTCATATTATAAATTATTTTTATCTCGGAAAATAGCAGTATTTATTACATATATTAATTAAAAAACACAAAACCTATAAATAGTCTACAACGTGTGCAATTTCAATAATGAAATAGCAATTTTAATAAACTGTTTACGATTTTTATAACTGCGGCCGTGAGCTTTATAGCCGGAGAGGTGAATAATAATTGTGAGTAAAGAGTTGATTATTATCTAACAAAACAAGAGACAAGGTTTTAGCTTTGAACAGTTAATTTGCCTCATAAAGAATTTTTCCTTAGGTTTTTATAATATCTTGATCGTTTTAATTGTTTATTAAATTTCTATTAATTTATTGGTTACAGTAATCTGGCAAATTGAAAATAAAGCACAAGCACCTATTTTGTAATTTATTAGTTAAATACTATTTACGTACTTTCTATAAAAAATCTCTGGATTTTATTATTTAAATCAGCTTAGAACTCAAGAGTAATCTTCTCTCTAGTTTAATTCGGAACCGGAATAGTCAAAAGTTATATTAACTCTGAATATTAATTTTTACATTGTGTTTTCGAGTACAAATTGTCAAATTACCACAAAAACTAATGTTTCGTATAAATTCAAATGTAGCTAAATTGATACATAAAACATAAAAATTTTTAGTCCTTGTGAAAAATTTCAAAAAATAAAATTATATATTTAAACACAATTTTGTAGCCCTCTAGCTTACAATCTTACAAAAATAAAGCCTCAAGGTCTAAACGAATTTACTCGTTCGCCCGTAATTACTGACAAAATGAATTTTATACTCCGAGAGCTACACCATTATTTTATATAGTTACTATTACGTGAGGAATGTTTTTGTGCAACGAAATCGAATAAAATTGACTTTAAGGCATCTACAAAGTTTTAGAAAAATACTGAGATTTCTTTTTCTTCAAAATTACATTTTCAATAGCTTTTTCGCGGACGACGTACTTTGAAACAGTGATTATTATTATAATGATTCGATAATAATAATTTACTTTAATTTACAAAAGTTCTAAAATTAAGCATAAAATTACAACGTGTTAAACTCTTAGACTATGGCCATACGTAACACGGTAGCATGTTGTTAGCGCGTGCCTCCTCCAATTGAGGCTCGAGATCGCACATAATGCAAATTTTATTCAGATGAGCAGATTCACTTTTATTTTCCTTTAAGCGAAAGAAAGGTGTTAAAAACTTCAAGTTAGATTAAATAAAGTATATGTTATCAAGATATAAATTTCCATATTAATACAGACATGTTTTATCTTGAAAGCGAATTTAATAATTAATGTAATATTTAAAAGGTGTAGAAGTAATATTTTTTTTTACGTAGTAGTAAAATAAAGTTGGTTAAATAAATTGGTAGTTTAATCCTTTAAGATTTTTCCCCTATGTTTCCCCGAATATATATTAGGTGGAAGCCTATTATTTATGGTATACAGAAATGAATTTCATCATAGCATTATTGAGTTTTTCTATTCTGTTCGTTTGAAGTGATTAATCTTATTTTGTAAATTAAAAAGCCTTCAACTACACGTGTTACTGTTGTTTGTGGTGTACCACTTCAATGGATAAAGTCATTACGATCTACCATTGGTAATCGGTTATTTGTATTTTAATTTGAACATTAAATTTAATCAACTCCTTAGATTTAATTTTTTGAGATTTTCGCTTGTATTTCGAGTGTTCTTAAACCTAATTATACCTTTGCAATTTTATTCATCTATTTAAGAAAACAAAAGTACTTAAGATTGAATAATAATCGAATTTGAACAATAATACATGAAAAGGTATGTTTGCATTAATCAAATACGATATTGGATGAACGGCCTATAGACGTTGGGGAGTTTAAGCGCCGCGGGGTGTTGGTAAGCTCGGTGAGTCGTCTTCTTTCAACTTTGCCGAAACGATAATTCTTTTAAAAAAAAGCCCTTTGTCACACACAGCAATGGCGTATTAACACATAGCTCGATATTTACGGTCATAGGAATCATGTCTAAAAAGTAATAATTTACAGCTTTTGGCGGGAATGGCTCTTTCTATTTAAAATCTTGCATAAATATTTTTTATCCGATAATCTTTTAATGCTTTTTTAATACTAATACAGTTCCTTAACATAAATATAATTTTAGAGACTTATCGGTATGTAATTAAATTAATTTAGTATCAAACATTTATAAATACTTAACGTGTTAACTTGATTGTAAATTAATTAAATTTATTAATTTTTTGATTACGGTATACGAACCGTTTAAGTACTTCTTGTTATAATTAATAAAATTTTACTTAGACATTACTATGCGGCTTTTACTTATTATATTCATGATTCTCATATAATGTTATAGACAGACTCTATTTCATATAAATCTCTGTGGAAGACACAAGTCCATGTTATTTTGTTCTAATTGAGTTCATATTTTTTTTATGAGGTATTATTTTTTCATGTTAGCTTTGATATTTATTTAATAATAATAATAATAATATTGTTTTAACACAGTAATAACACTGAATCACACTTTGCTTATTGCTAAACTTGTTGTTATCACACAAATATCGTAAAGTGAGTAACCATTTACTCGTATTTTAATTCTCTAAAACGGTTTCTATCGCGATGTTTAGCGTACGGAGTTAATTCATTACTTTCACACAATAAAAGCAATAATAAAGTTACAATATATCTTATTTTTAATTGTTTTTATAACAATTTGAATTGTTTTCATGTATACAATCTCTCATTCTTAAATTCTATATGTATCACACCTTCTATCCTTAGAAAACGAATAAAATATTTTATATATGATCAAAATGATGTTACGTTTGCATACACTAAAACAAACAGAGAAATAAGCCACAATGTTATTTAAACAAATTTACATGTAAAAAGTCAATAAGTACTTCATTTGTTATATAACCATACCTCAACACAAAATTTGTTTCAAACGGCTCTCTAAGTTAATAAGACAGGAAACATTTGTTTGTAGAAGATAAAAGACAAAGGTTGGTCGAGTTTCGGCTAAGCTTATCTGTTGGTAACCTCGGCTGCGACACCTAGATAAACGAATTCCTTTCTTGGGATGTGTTAAATATCAACAAATAAAGCGCCAACACCGAGCGCCATGCGGTCCGTCTGACTCTACAAACGCCGCGACGGGCTTTTCGGGTTTAAATAAAAATTGGTTACGTCAAAAATGTTATGTAAATATCAATTTTTAATTTATTAATTACTCTGAGTCTTTTCAGTTCTAGTGTTTTTAAACTTTAAATGAGGAAACTCATATACGAACAATAATAAAAGAGGTATTGTTATTTTAAACTATTCGTTCAATACTGGCTAGTTACACTTGCGCAAAATTACTCTACGGTAATAAAAAAAAACAATAATGTTATTAGTTATTTCATAGTTGTTGTACACAAGTAATATTCGGGGTAATCCGTACTATTCAGTTTTTTTTTTTATTAAAACTTTATCGCAGTTTGTTTGTTCAAGATTCAGGCACGGGCGATTGCTTTGTACGTGGTTTTCCTTTGTAGAATAACCGACAGGTATCCACTTCTTGCGCCTGATAACATTATACCACGATAAACTTTACAGCTAACCTTTTCGCGTAAGTACGCCATTGTTTCGTTTCCGTTGTAAAGTTGCGAAACGCTCAATGCGTTCGTACAATGATAGGTATATAAAAAAAAAACAACGAAAAATATTTATTTGTTTAATAATGAATCTTTTGTGACGATATCACGGTACAAATACGTATAATAATAATATAGCTATGTCTGTTTTAGTAGACTTTCTAGCGATCAGTACTAAAAATCGATCGAATGAAAACTAACGCGCATGTTGTGCGCGCGTTTCTTTAACGAGTCCATTCATTTGTTTTACACTACCATTGAGCAGTGTTTGATGAGGCCATTTCGCACCGTCCTGTTTGCTCGACCATGGACCCGTGCATCCCCAAATGTTTATGGCCAAGCGCCACAGGTGATGCTTCTACCTGCTTTCGTTGGTTCTATTTTTTTACGTCGTGTATGCTTAGGGAGTTAGATCTATTTAGACATGTAATATGTTTGCGGTCGAAGGTTTGTTTATATTGTTTCCGCTTCAATTTTTCTTGCTTAGCTATGATTTACTTGAAATATATGTATAGGTAACAGTATGAGTGTACTAGAAAGAAATAAATAATTTACTTATAAGTGCTATTTAAAATTCGTTCACGTTTTATCGGAATATGTAGAAAATTATTACTATTAAGGCTTATTGATAAATAAAAGATAATACGAAAAGCAGTAATAACTTATTAAAGTAAGTATATAATTTCATATTTTGGAAAATAATGAAATTCTTGGAGTCCAGGAATTCATTCTGAACAAGACCCCTTCAGAGCAAATAATCCGTCACAGAAGTGACTACGCATAATTGCGCATTTATGAGTTTGCCCACACCGCTAAGATGTGTTGCAGTGAACCTGCCTATTACGGACCAGTACGGTTTGATACATTGCCGGCGTCCCACGAGAAAATAACCGCGGGCGATAGAAAGTCCCACCCACGCTCTCACGCTTATCGGAAATTAAAAAAGTATAAAAAAAGCAAGAGTATTCCTTTTTTAAACGCGATCCAACCGTCGCCTCCGAGTTACGCGCCCCGCCTCTGCGTCCTGATTGGTGAACGGTAGCCTAATTTTTTTTAATGCGTGCATATGACACTTATGTACTGCACTGATGTTACTGAACGATCCACATCGTAATTCTAGAATGATAGCCAATTAAGTATTTTTGACGTATAAATCCGTCATTGTTAAAATACTACGATATATTAAAAATACACATTTTTCAATTATTATATAAAGGATATTGTGCCAAATTACCCAATTTAATTTTTATCGTAGTGAATGGTACAGAAGTTTCATTCATTCTTTTTTGATTTTTATAATTAAGAATTACAAATATTTTTTTTTACGTTATCATAATGTAGTTAACCGGTTAGAAAGTTATACATGGTTTCTCTTCTTTCCATTATTGGCCAGATTTTCTTCTTTTGAGTTTACCAGTAAGTTTGATTTATATGGCTGCGTTAAAATATGGACCGTTGAGTATCTTTACAATTCATTTTCTTTTATTAATTAGCAAATGTAAAATAAAATTATTTGTATTATTTATTTGTAACATAGGAATAAATGAGAGCATTTAACATAGGATTGGCGGAATATCTTGCAAAATTAGCTAAAATTATGCATATCATTAAATAAAGATTTTGTAATTAAATTATTATTATCACATTTCTCTCATTTAAAGAATGGTGATAAATATATTGTAAAGTTTCTGCTTTGCCCATTGCACCTATGTCATTCTTAATACAATTTCGGGACTTTTAACTAAACAATACAACACGACTAAGTTTCGGCTATTTATTTTCTCTGTATATAACAGTGCAAAAACTGGCAACATGTAGGTCGTGGCGTCATAGTTTGATTTAAAAACCAAAAAGATCGTATGTTAAACCAGTCACTACATTTGTTTCGTCGATCCGCTCTCACCGTATATAGTAAGAGTTGCGTGAATGCATTACATTTTTTACCTACACTCTTTGATTGGCCGCCGCGTAAACCGGTAGCCGACACCCACACACTCGAGTATCAGAATAAATAGGTGCAAGTTGTTAATGTGTGCGTATTTACCGAGCTACCGTATGTCCCGCCCATCCCGAGGGGGATAAGGGAGGAATGCGAAGAGGAATTGGGATGTTAGGAATGGGTTTTTAAAAATGTAAAATTACAGATAGCGCGTGCCTTTTTTGTGTGTTAAAATGCACGCAGTACAAATAGAACTCAAATACGGGAAATATTACAAAATCAATTTAAGTATTAACATACTAAATTTTTTGTCCTTCATCATGAATATACATAGATAATGAATTTATAAATCGTTTTCTACATAGTAAAAAAACTTGAGTTCGTATTAGATGCAAAACAGTTAAAACTAGATAAATAATTATATTTTATATTAGACATATAAAATACATTATAATAATATAAATTTCGATTAAAATCTATTATAGTCTGTAAACGCAATTAAGCTGCAGGCGAAGCATATTTAAAGTCATACATTTTTGCTTTTTTTTCTTCAAAATATTATTATGCCCGATTATAGCATACATAGTAGTATTTGCCTAATAACAGCAACGAGCCTTCAGGACAAACTCGAGCCCTTACATGCGCGTGTAAATAAAAAAAAATGTAAATAGATGACGTGATTTTTTATTGTCTTCATGATCGTGTTTAGGCTGTAGCAATTATGATTTAATAATTTTAGTGCATCAAGATGCTTAAATGGGGTGTATGGCGGGTTTTGGTTAATGTACGGAAGTACCGCCACTGCGCGATATATGAATAAATATAGTGATGCAGCGCTGGGTCATATCGGAGCGCAGTGGGCGCGAGCGCCGGGGGCTACGCGCTCCGGCCGCAATATATCAGCCGACACCCTCGGACACTCCGCGTCTGAGCGCTGCGATCGACACGGAGACGGTTTTTATCGATTTGTGGTAAAATAAATAATAATAATAGCATTGTGTGTTAGCGGCGTGGCCTATAAACGCAACCAGTAATATTATGATGTAACTTTTTCGACTCTCTTCATCTATGTCGTCGTGTCAAAATATAACTAAATCATAACTAGTGGCAGTATTGTTGTACAAGTCGAAAAGCCCGCACATGATCTGTTTAAGCAATAACGTATACTGTAATTGATCAATTGCATGTGGCACAAAGTATTGATACGCGCTCTAAGGTTTAAAAGGAAAAATATCATATTATATAATGTTGTTCTACTATTTAGATATAAATTTAAAAGTTCGAGCTTTCCCTTCAGACGCGCCACTGATGGTATAAGTAAATTATTAATTATCACTACAGATTATAATTTATTAAATTTAGTTAATTTGGCTTAAATAGGTTAACACGTAGTTTTCGGCTTGTATGGTACTTGCACTAATTTGTGCGATGCGTGCAAAAGTAAGGTAAATTAAAAAAAATTAGTTTTAAAATGTCGCACTGTAATGGATACATATTTTTCTATTACATTTTTTAATTTTCTATAAAAAAGACTACACGCAATAGAAACTCTATAAGTATAGTATTTAAAGTTGTATATTTATATAGTTGATAATGTTTTAATATATCTCTTTTTTATTACATAGATTATAAGTCAAAAAATTTAAATACGCGGTCGTCTCTCCGCATTCCCCAGTTCCATCTCGGCGCATACCGTTCCTGTGGGAACGCGCGGGACATAAACTGTTTCGTTATTTCTGCTCACCCGCTCATTTGTATATTATAATTTGGTCCCGGCTTAGTCCAGCCAACTCGAATATAAATCGATACAATATTATTATACTCATTATGTACTAAGCAAGCTTTATCACGCTTTGCCTTCGTATCGTATTTGACAGTTTTTACTCTTTGTAAATATTGTAGTATCACTAAAATATTCAGTAATAAAATTTATTAAATGTTAATGCAACTTATAACAGAAAAACTATTTTATTTAAATATCATATAAATATAATACATTGAACAATATCGATCTATTATACAAATTAAATCACTCATTAGTTATTATACCTACTGTTCTATGACGTTGTTTAATATTTCTATTTATATTAAGAGAATTTACATATGTAAAACAATTATTTAAAGGCACAAACAGCTAGCGTGATTCAGCTCATTACCTCTTATTTTGTAATCAAAAACCAAAGGACGATCTAACAATTACATTCCGTCCTTTTCATCACAATATAGATGGCTATCAGTGAAAGAGACGGTAATGTTCATTGTTCGTAAAAATGTCAAATAGAATGATAAACATAAAACTTCATGTCGATGCAGAAGATGAGCGCACGTGCAGCACAGAGCAATTTGATGATGCAACAAAAAGAGAACAATTCTTTTAAAGTATTTAATTTTAAGTACTATATCGTGAAACAGTTAGCGCAGTTATTAAAATATTCAATTTATATATATAAACTTTGGATATATCTTTAGTAGAAAATAAATCCTGCTTTGTGTATTAAAAAAAAACTATAGATTTTAATGATTAAAAATGATGACTTTTATTTAATTGATGATTTTATAATATATGGTCTAAATAAGGCAAATATTAATGTAATTATCGAGCTATTTTCTAAATAATTCAGAGCCATAACGTCGAGCTGACTTATCGACATTCCTAGAGTGCCGAAAGGACTCACGCTGACTGGCAGGCCCCTAGTGAAAGCCGAACAATACCCACAGAGTTCAATAACAGACCGAATTAGACGCGGCCATAATGCGGCAGACACAATCGTTTTATAAATATTACTGTTTCGACGTGTTCATTCGATGATATTTTTTATTTTTAATGTCGCTTTTAAACTCTTATAAAACTACGTAGTGCTGATTCTTTAATTTGCTATAATTTTTTACATTTGCATGTTAATTATAACGTAAAATTACATTATAAATGAAGAAATTTATATTTAGTTCTACTTTTATTATTCTAGAAATAATACAAATTTAGCAGTACACAGTGATTTTGCATTTAAAAATATGGAGGTATAGTTACTAAATAACTTATGTTACAATTATTACCAGTATTAAAAAAATTATGATCTCGTGATAAATTGTAATCCTTTATATTACGAATAAAAGCCAATGTTGTTTACTGCAGCCATTCGATCTTCGGTTCAATAGTTGAACATAAAAAACTTCGCCGTGATATATCGCTCTGTTTTATAACCGGCGAGTCTCCAACGTATATCCTCATTTATTCCCTATCCATTACTCGGTCGAAACAATGCTCTTTGAAACGAGCCCGTGTAATGCGCGAAGTGATGCGCGCCAGCGATTTATCGACGTCTAAAAAGTCGCTGCCGGCGCGTACAATGTTGCAAACAATCGAATAACAATTTCGTTTTAGTAGTACCATTTGCTTATTCGTTTGTGGAATTTTGCGTAATTAAGTTCGAAGTGGCAGTTTTTGTTGTGATCATTAAGAGCTTTCTGCGTGCTGTACTCTCAAAGATAATGGTTGTGCGAGATTCACTACAATGTTCTTAATGAGGTCGAATGAGCGTAATACATCGGTGCGCTGTGTTTGCATGTGTAAACGAGGGAGACGGTTTCTGATCAAAACCTATTTCACACGTAACGGTTCGGAGCGCCGCGCAAGTAACACGTATTAATTGGCTAGATCACTTTTACGTCGAAATACCTTCAAAAAATACACGTTCATTATCGATCATTCAAAATATTATCATGTAAACTGATTCAAAAAGTTATTATTGTTCTGATTAAATTGTATATAATACCTTCAACAATACATGTATGTATATGACAATATGAATTGTTGTAAAAAGAAATCGTACGTCGAGTTAAAGAGAACTTACAATCCATTGATGTTAACACATTGCGTGCTGTGATCTGCGTGTTCAGCAGGCGCTCAAAGCCGGCACATTTTCAGATGCTTCAAAAGCATGCTTAGTTGCTTCGTAAAACAATAGAAAGCGGATACGTACATCTCTAATTTGTATTTAGCATTATTTTCACATAAATTATTCTTAACTCATTATAGACCGGTGACGAAAAAGAAATTCCCTCATCCTGTTGTTTTTTTGTCGACAAACGGCACCTTTTTTTTTTTATTTAAAAATGAATGGCCAGAGTTAAGGAACTGAACAATATTTTATAGTTGGTTCAAAAATCAAATTTATGGGCTAAATGTGGATGAGCGACGATGACAGGAAAAGCCTAAAAACTGGCTACCGGTCGATAAACGAGACCTCATTCGATTTCCTTAAAATAGGATATCTCGTCACCCATAAACAATGTCTTAAGTTTATAGCTCTGCGAGATATTCGGAACGGAGTTTAGAGGATCTCAGTGCAGGCATTAACATCTGGTAAACTCTGTTCGTTATTTCATATAGCAAACAAATGAAGAATTTGATTTATTTATGTAAAAGAAGCATACAAAGGATATTAATGCAAAACATGTTCAACGATGTAATGAAAAGTGATGTAAGTGAACATGGCAATACAAAACAATACCGAACTTTCAATAACAAAAGAATATATTGTCAGTAATCGCCATCGACCATGGTAATACTGCTATGAAGGTGTGCATATTTGATTAACTTTTTTTAATGTCACATCCATTCCCTTCGCTGCGTCCGTTCAATTAACGATTGTCTTTTGACTCAGATTGTTTAAAAACAAACTTCAGAAACCGCAAAATTCTCACCTCCAGTGACTCATCATAACCGTTGAATTTAATAATGCGATAAATTTTTTTGTGGAAGACATGTAAATATTTTGCTTCTGATTATAAAAATTATTGCAGGAAAAATAATATGATCTTTACGTTATAAATTTTATGTGTGACCGCAAATGTTATTTAATATTACAAGTATTAGTTAATTATTTTGTTTTGGAGGTTATGGGTGTATCTACGGAAATTTTTCTTTTAAATAAGGGTTTTTCATGTCATGAACGTTTGTTACGGCACACTGTTAATACAACTTTTTAAATAAATAAATTGCTTATCTCATGCTTCATTACTTTATTACACTTGCGTTCTTTGCAATTTTTTTAACAGCTAGCATTTTTTAAATTACGGTTTTGGAAGAAATTTATAAATTATTAATTGTAAATAATTCGTGTTGTAAAACTAGTTGAAAGCTAATCAATTCACCGATTTTTGATTGTAAAAATAAAAACTCATGTATAGATAAAGTAACATTTGTTATGTTGTATTGTATCGTGTTTTAGAAACGAGAAATTGAGTGTATTGTTTTACTATAATAGTATATAAAATGAGTAAATTGTATTTAATTATTCATCGAATTTCATAAGTGATTGATGATACTTTCATGACAATTATGATTAATCTCTAGGAAAACATTCGTCACTGTAATGACAATGCCTTTTTTATTCAATATAAAAATATTCATGTATTTCTCAATTGTCTATCAGTTAACCAGGTAACGTGACCAATTATTCTATGAAACTTAATGTCAGTAGTTCAACCCGCAGGTTGTGATGATTCATAGATTCATCGCCAACATGGGACCTACGTTATTGTGAGTCACCCGAAGATCCGCTTTTACTAATTTTAATGAACTACAAGGCAAAGATAATATCTGCGCAGGAAAGATAATACATTATTTATTAATGACGTACGTTTCACTCTAAATTTAAATATTTGCTAATAATAAAAATTTCGGATTTAAATACTGGATATGTCTCTTTTAACCAGTTAAGTATTCTTGACGATTATATCCGTCATGGGTTAAATATTACGATCCATTAAAAAGACACATTTCTCAAAAGTTTTGATACTATTAATAAGTTTTATAAAGGACTTAACAATAGCTTACACAAATTAATTATCTTTGTTGAGATTTGTATAATCGTTTGCATGTCAATTTTTTTTAATTAAGTAATTAACTAATTGAGCTAGGATTTAACTTTCGGTTGCCGCGTGACATTTTGCAATACAGCTCTGCACTTCTCTATGTACCTGGAACATTATACGACTTAATTTATTAGCCGACGTCACATAAGTAATTTTTTCTCTGCGTAAGTTGCCTATCGCTGTGTTGTACACGTCAATGGCAACTCTGGAGCAAAAGCGTCTCGATGTGCGTTGCTCGTCTTTATAGCGCAAGTGGTTAAGTTTTACTAATTAAGTATTTTTTCATTGACATTTCTTTATAAAATATGCAGTTATTATGTAAAATATGTTAACGTAGCCTCGTGAGCTCTTACGTAAAGTTATTGTCGTATAAGATGGAGCACTTATCGGTGATACTTAATCTTTTCTCGGTTTCTGCAAATTCCTTTACATCTTATCCCATATGAGGAGCGCGTCTTGATACAAAGGGGCTCACGGTAACATCAGACGTACACCAGAAATTATATATACGTTGCCTTTGTTACCTTAAACGGAGGTAACCCGTCAGATTATGGCAGATTACGCTTCTTAACATTAGTTTAAGAAAAAATGTCTTCTGCTCTAGTCGTGATTCTACGACGAATTATAATGCTTATCGTCGGATAGATCCAGAGAACAAATGCTAATAGTATCAACATGCACTTGATAAGTGGTCGGTAAATTTAATTTTGTAAAATTAAATTCGATTTCTTGAAGGCATCGTATGTAAAAATAAAAATATGTTCATATACAAATTAACTTTAGATTAAAATATTTGGTATAAAAATGTTGATTAATGTTCACGCTTCTTACGGGTATTTTTAGCTTTGGTTACAGATTAAACTTATTCATTACTTATTGTCTTAAATTGTAGACAACGCAATCTGTTTGTGAAAAAGAATTGCATTTCGCGGAACTTTCCGCAATAGGTAAAGATCTTAGTTTCGTATTGCATTATTTTTTTTATTATTTACATAAAATATCGCTGCTAATGTCAATTAAGTTAATCTTCCATTTCATCTTCAATATCTATTTCATTCACCAAGTGTCTTTTAAAATTACATGACTCACTACAAGGATTTCCCCGATTATATTCACTTTTGAATGGGCGTCTAAAGCGCTGTATTCTCGACCAAAGATTTGACCAAATTTATCATGTCGGGATTGATACAATGCGGAATTTAAGTATCCCCCCGAGCTTTGTAGTAACAGAAGCTGAAAACAATCCACAATTTACCGGTTGCGGCGCCGGTGCCAAAACGAGCCGAGGGTCATGCGGGGCTCGTGAGTGAAACGCACACCGCCAATGCCGCGAGCTAGCAACCGCTTTCCCACCGGCCACTACCCGCACCGCACTTTTGGGTTAAAAGTTAACGAGAAACACATTAAAAACAATTTTGTGGTAATTTTATTTTAAAACATTCCAACTTATCAGTTTCGTTAATTATATAATATAATATCGTATTTTCAAAATGTTTAATGATGTTTATTGCTTTTAAATGTCACATTGCTTTACTAAATTTAGCAATTAATCAGTATAACGGTATTCTTAAAAGTTAGATAACATTCCAAGTTCAAAATATGACAGTTTAAGATTGATATTAATTGTTTAGTGGTAAACAAATAGCAGATTTTATCATTAACCATTTACTCGACAACGACTACGAAATGAACCGATATTAATTGACACGATTTTTTTTTTATAATCGATTATGGCAAGATCATTAGTTTTAAAATCGGCCGAGCGTGAATGAGTCCTGTCGTCCCTGATTTAGCGTCGAGTTCGCTACGTAACGTAATGTTTCGCATTTTCCCAGTCCGAGGCATCAGCCTACCGTCGCGCTACCTGTTCATTCACTCGTGCGCACATGGTGGGGGCTACGCGCGCCTTCCGCGTAATGTTATCAGTAGTTTCACCACCCTCTCGCCAGCGCAGTTGCCAAACGCACCCGCTCCTGGTCGCACGTACTTTGACACATCTAGTCACTTCAATTCCACGCAATTCTTTTTTCCGTCGTTTACGCTTTGAGGTGTCTCTCTCTTCTCGAGTAACAGCGCGGTAGTTTTAAATACGCATTACCATATGCAAGTGTTAATGTAATAAATTAAAGTGAAAGTGTAATAGGTAGGTTAATACGGGCGCGTTTGAGTCGATTATATACCTGTTGTAATCGAGTCGTATAAGGTGTGTATTAAATAATGTTATTAAATAATTTCGTGAGTGTTAATTATTCATCGTGAACGGCACTACACTGGCCGCTTCCATATTCATACGATAAAATTATCGACATTGCATTTACATAAATAATTGATGCAACTTTACTTTATTAGGTATCATTATTGTAATCACCACGATCGTAAATCAATAATATGCGCTGCTATAGTTCATTCGGCGATGTACTCATATTAAATACATCAAACGTGTTTAGTTTTTGTTTTGCAGTTATTGTAATATTTTCAATTATGATTAATTCTATCGTATGTTAATAAGGTTCAAAATCGCAAGCACTTCGTTGATAATTTATTTTTACATTCTGTACACAGGCTTTCAAGCCCTGCACGTCGCGCAAGCACCATAGACCAGACAAAATGTTCGCCGTGATGCAAATCGACGAGGATCATACACGGGATTTTAGGCGTAAACTGCGCCCCAAGTGTGAATTCGTCTGCAAGTACTGCCAGCGCAGATTCACCAAGTCCTACAACTTGATGATACACGAGCGCACCCACAAGAGCCCGGAGCTGACCTTCAGCTGCGAGGTCTGTGGGAAGAGTTTCAAACGGCAGGATAACTTGCGTCAACATAGGTAAGTACATCTCCATACTAACGAAATTCTCTTCAAGGCCGGTTGTGTATACATGTGTAAACGTAAGCTTACGGGACGTTCATATTTATATGTACACTCATTTTAAGTAATAAATTCTTCGGTTGATACTATAATCAGGCTACTTTACATACCAGACATCTTCTTGATATATTTTATTGTAGGATAAACAAATTTATATATAATTCCAACCATGCATGATATATTTATCTGTTACAGTATGTAATCTGGTTTATATATAATTAAATAACCGGTTATTATATTTATTTTTTGTTCAAAAAATTTCCGAATTATACTGAACTCCAGTACAATAGAATTGTTAAGAAAGAAGTATATAAGAATATTTTATCAATCGGATATAGAAAGTTGTCCATAAGTACGTAAAGGTGGAATTGACCAAACATTCTTTTTATTGTGTGACTATCGTTTTAATGATTATCAGTAACAATTTAATAATGAAGTCTATAATTTTACGATAATAATAGTTGTTGAACAGAATACCACTCACTTTTTTCAAAGTAATATATATATACATAACTCTCTCCCATAATGGTTGTTATATATATTTAATAGGAAGTAAAAGAAAATCTAATTTATATCAATGAGGAAATCAAAACTACCACCTAGTTATGTTTTGTGCGCTTAAAGAGCAAACATACACACTTATATAGATTTATATAAGTTCTTATTACAGAAGTATTTTTTTTATATATATCTTCGATAGTGCGTCATAAAATGTAATGAATTTATAATTAATTTTATTTCACATCACTGCTTTATTAGGGCAAGCCGGGCTTCTTGGCTTGTATGGCGATACAGCTATGCTATCTTCATATAAATGTCGTTAGGACAACAATGCAGTTTTTCTCAGCACTAAAGATTCAATTGTCTGTCCGATCAAATTTAATTACTTAATAAAATATTTGCAATATAGAATGTTACTACATCTGTATTTCATCAGAAAGATTTTATTTCGTTTTGCTATGACTTAAAGGAGCGAATAAATGCCAATAACATCAAGATTATCAACGCACTTTAATTCATTATGCTACATCAGTAAATGCCTCAATAATTAAATAATAATAATAATAATGTTTTCATAATTTTTTTTGTTATGATGCTGACAAATGCGAATGAAGTGTAAATAACGCTTGGATATAATATCCGGAAACTTTATGTAGAATGTGATACACAACCGCTTTAAGTGGAATGGAATAACCATTAGTTTTTTGCGCCATAAAGTATTTGATACCCGCAGTTAATCCTTTCGAGTCATTTTACATACTCTCCGTGGTTGTTTGTTTAATTAATTAAATGTTTCAACAAAATACAAAATCTTTTTTACATCTGTCTGATAAATACTTAAAAAAAAGTTGACGATAATAAATTGCAATTGAAATAGTAGGAGCTGTACAAGAACGCCACTAGGCGACCTATATTGTGGTTACGGGCGCAGCCGATACTGACAAGGCCGCGGCTAGCCGACAGATTCTATTAGGGTCTCTGCAATCAAGGGAGCACTCGGCTGTGGCACTCCGAGGCACTTAATCATCAGCTACTACTGTTACAGAGTCTTGGAAACCGCAAGTCGATGAATGGTACGCAATCGTGCCGCCTAATGTTTTACTAATAAATTTGCTTGAAACAGTAACACATTTATAATTACAGTCCCAAGTGATTACGCATTGCCCTCATGGCCTCAACTTATGGGACCTTTATGGACATGTTACATAAAAACTTTTTCTCGAATAAAATATTACAAGTTACATCTCAACATTAGACATTAAAAAAACGGTCGATTATTGTCTTCAGAAATTTTAACGCATAAAAAATTAGAGTAATTTAAAAATAAGCACGAACGCGATGTTTTAACTTTATTCCATATTGATACTAAAGAATAATGAAATTAGTCGATATTTTGTACATAAATGTATGTACATTTCAAAGGCTGAACGTTGAGCACGCATTGAATCCCTGCGCCGTTGTACGATTGAGCTGTTAATATATATTGTAGTATCACGCCAATTAAACGGGCAATATTTACTCTCTTATCTATATTGTCACTTTAGAGCGCACAATTTATTGTCGAGCACATCTTGTCGATTACGGGCGACGTAAAAACGCCCGTAAAATCTGCAAGCTTAATTGCTAAATCGTTTCAATTATCGAGTTCATTAAACTTATATAACAAGGCGATGTAAACATTTAACAATGTTGCATGTCTCTGGCATACCTTTGACAATGCCATTAACATACAATGTGCTGGTAGCGACGCGTAAGATGCACCGTTGGCGTCATGCAAATATCATTAACAATGCAATGGTTAGTGAACTTTCTATCATACGAACAAAATGTTGCCGGGTGACAGAGGGCGACCAACGAGCGTCGTGAACATGAAGCGTGCCATATTTGTACATCTTCAATGTTTTTCGCTCGCTTAGTCTGCTTACGGTACGGCAATAAATGTTAAACGGGGACTACACAACGCTCGTAAGGTCACGAGTTTGGCATGATTTTAAAATTTTAAATTTCTTCTCATTTATTTAACTAAACCACTAGATTGAAACGGTCTTTCCACGTTTCGGGTAAAGAAATAACCGCCCAAAGAACTCGCAACGCGTTCAGCTGAAGGATCCTTCCGCGGTCTGCAAACAAATGTCCCGGAGGTGCAATTATTCGGTAACTGGAAACGGTCGTCGGGGACGGGAGCGGCAACACGCGTGGCATGTTCCGACAGAGCGTTCCGTGTGAAACCCCAACGTAGCGAGTGCATCGCGTCCGGGCTACCGCGAGATCGTCGATAGATCGCTCACGCCGCCGCGAGTCGTGCGCGCGTGACGTGCCCGCGTGTTAACGGTGCTTAATGGGCCCTAATGCTTCCGAAACTGTGCGAACGTGGACGGTAGCCCGCGAGAGAGTACCACACGTGACTGCCACGGTATAATTTGCGGTTTGTGCCCCGCGCGACCTTAGGGCTGTGCTGATAACGTGGCTATCTACGCTTAATTGTCTTAACGAGTAAGAAACATCTATTAGGTCGCCGTCGTATATCTGCGCTTGTCGCCGTTTCCCTACATTTAACTAAGATTTAATATTATTTAATAATATGATTTAATATAGTTTGTAACTTATTTTTAACTTCTTCTTAGTTGCAGTGGTTAATGGATATTTTTGTAGTTTGGAGGTCCTTGGTTCTATTACGGGACCCTAACAAGATTGGGTGGTTTTTCAAACCCGCCTGGCTAGCTACCATGCTTGATGTTAATCTGTCCACTGTATAATTGCTATGTTCCGGAAGTTATAGACGAGAGCATAAGTAGCCTAGGCAGGCACGCTTCAGTATTTACGGCATTATTATGAAATGAAATCGTATCAAATGACGTGAAGTTTAAAATTACAGAAAATAAAGAGAAAATCAAAGATTTGGGGGCGTGAATCTTTGTCATAATTCTATGCTTCTTTATGCATAAAGTTTACTATACGGAAATTCTAACTATGAAGCTGTCATTCTAATGTGAGACGATGTTACGTCTTGTCGGTGTGAATTCCTTGGTGTACCTCAGTGATAATAAAATACATAGACACCGTTTTATTTTGAAATTAATAAATAAAGTAATAAATACGTAACTGGAAGAAAATAAATATAAATAAAACAAAATTTTAAATATATAATAACAATAAAGTTGAAATGAAAATATATAATAGTAAATTCATACGTAAGTAATAATAACAAGTAATAGTTTTTTAAAAGTAAAATAAAGAGAGTATCATTTGACAGCCCTAGGTATGCGGAAAAACATTGTGCACTACACTTAACCTCCCTCGTATTGCCGCAATTTGTAGGGATGGATATAAAGGCGACTCTATTCGTATACAATATCAGTGAAGGTATCTGTGTACATGTACATATGATATGACAATATAAATATTCTTTGATTGTATGCTCTTTAAGTGTTATTAATAACGTTTCATTGTAATTCAACAGTGATGTTTATTTAAGACTTATTATGGCTGTGTATTCTTTTTCTATTCATGCTTATGTTTTTAAATTAAATTTAAATTTAATTTCAAACGATTCCTCGATTCCAACTTCTTTTGTTTCATTTGCAGCATTAGAGTTACATTTGAGACCTGTATGCAAATTTAATATTAGCATAAAATAATCAAGAAAAATACTTAGGAAAAAAAAGTCACTGATAACAATAAAGTGAACATCAAACGAACATGTCAACTTTTCGATTTAAAGGTCCGTCATTTTAATGAGTTATCTCGCGGTTGCATGATTCTTTTTACGGTTTGATCTCGGCTTGAAATGCTAATACAAAAATTATCTTTATGAGTTTCGATTTCAGTTTGTTAGTATCTTTATTAGGTAGTTAATCATTAAAATAGCGTTTCCAATAAAATCACTTGGACTTTGCAAAATATCTCGATGTTGTCGACAACTTTAATTAACTAAAAGGCTAGTGCTTATCTTATTAAAAGCTGCGTAAATGAGTACAATTGATTGACTTAGATATGGTGCGCAATAATCTTATTTCGAAGAGAATCTCAATGTATTATATATTCTTGTTGAGACGTCCCAAGTGACAAAGACGAAGATTCTAAAAGTGTTAAACTTTTTGATATTATCCCATTGTTATTGGGTATGTCTAGTATATTCCTCAAGTCAGACTCTGTTATGAAAAATTAAAGATATTATAATGCAATACGTACTCATGTGAACTTCATAGCGGCGTATGTGTGTACTTTACGAAATCATCGGTAGCGGTACTCCGCGCCTAGGGCGCTCACGTCGAACCGACTCGGTGACGGTTACTCATTTTGTGATACATCAGGGTTCGTAAGAAAGTTTTTCTTTTTTTTTTATTCTTATTTTAAAAAATTATGGCCAGTATATTATTTTTTAGCTAAAATTTATTAAGTAAAGTATTCTGGCAGCAACAATTAGTTTCATAAACCACTGTTTATTTACAGTAAATTTTAGTTATGATAAGAGAGATATACGGCCAGTAATAATTGTTATATTTTGAACATCTGTTTTGAATTTAGCATTTTAAATCAACGAAATGGATTTGAGAGGCGTAAAATTTGTTTAATTAGGTTTAGGATAAGTTTAGAAGAAAATCGATTAATTTTTTTCTATTTTATTTAACATTTAAAATTTATCTCGATCTATTTCGGTTTTCCCACTGTCTAAATACGTTTAACAAAAGCGGGAACCGAGTTAATGAATCAAAATAGAATCGAGAGCGCGATGTCCCATTAAGTTAGCGCAGTGGGTCATCGGCGCAGCTCGCGGTTTGCCCTTATCGTTAGCACATCGCCCGTGTCGTCGATAGGTCGATCCTTTCGATTCACGACCCGTGCGAGAATCGAGCCGGTGAGATATCGATTTTATCCGTCGTATTGTTCGTCCGAGAGTAAACTGAAGTACTAATATCGTTTTAACTAATAACTACTGAATCCTTTTAAATCATTTACTATACTTAATTCTTGAACTTTATGACCACGCTATTTCGTATAGCTAAAAATTAAATAAGAATCGTACTGTTTTCTTTACAAGGACTTTAAATATAATCGATAACAGACACTGAATTAGTTTAATAGTTGAAAGTAAAAGAAATAAAGTGAAGCTATATAATTGCACATTAGAACACTCTGGCTACACAATTGTTCGCGCATCGCGACCGAGGTGGCGAGCGGCGTTAATTAGGCCTGAGAGATCATGTACCATTATACAGGATGTATTTAAATATTTAATTTAATTTTTATTAATCATACACTTGATTTTTGGGACCCTAATTTTTCGTAAATGAAGCTGAAGTCTTTGGAGTTTTAGACATATGTAGTCATCATCATTATTTTAACACTTCTACCATATGTAACATTAAATCTATATAAACATTCTTACGCAAAAATATTTTGTAACATTCTATTACATATTTAGAGAAACTTCTTATTCATTTATAATATAAATAATATTATTGAAGAATATATAAACAAAACGTCTACTTATCGAGGCGAAAAAATAAGTACAGCCAATGCTCATCGTTGTGAAAATAAGGACATCCTGTACAGAGAAACAAAGAGCTCTGTTCCCACAGTCGCACATACGGGGTGTGTGCTCACGAACTAACCCAGTCTTGTATCGCACGGAAGTGGATAAATGCCGCCGCTGTCACCTACGGCCTTTAAACTGCATCGCCGTGGCAAAATCGTCTTGCCCACGAATGAGATCGAATTCGTATCGTAAACTGTTTATAACGCGATTCATTGGCGCGAAAAAGTTGCGAGCGAAACGTAATTTGTTTTACATTTTAATGTGAACTGTCGCAGGTGTAAATCCTATATACGCACTATACTGAAAAATTTATATTCTCTGGGTTTTAAACTATATTGATGAAGAACGAAAATTTTATGAAGTTTGGAGCATGACGAATGATTAAATTCTCACCACATTTGATATTACTTTATAAAATTAACATAAATGAATTCTGTTATACGATGGGTATATTAGGCCACAGTACAATAGTTTGATAAATATTTTTTTCTCATTATGAAATAGTATTAATGAATAATAATACATAACACCAAAGCAATCAATTATTATGATCAATATAACTAACAATGCAAATGTAAGATGCCGGAGACTTACAAGTTTAGCGAGTACACGGCCAACGATAGCATTGTGTGCAACATCATTATTTAGCGTAGTTATTTCTAAATGCCATTTCTTGTACATCTTTGCCATTTAAAAGGCACCTTTCGCCGATACTATGCGGCCCGAGTACATCGCGGATCTCCGTAATTAATACGAAATCATTAACGTATTAACACTCCCAACCGTCACAAGTTATCAGTGAGGATGATAAAAGAAAAAAATTTAGGTCAGCGAATAATTTAATATCTTCATCACGATTATGCATAATTAATATTGAGTTATTTTTTTTTTATGATTATTCAAACCATTCTTACTGATCATTGAGGATTGTCGAATTAAAACGGTTTTATTGTTATTTTTTTAAATCGTGTAAATTCATATAATCCGTACCAGTTGTCTGGCAACAATTACGATGCTGCATTTTTTTATTTTCTTTAAAAGGTAACGTAGAAGAGGCTGAGCTTTGTATGAATTAATCTCGTTGGGATTGTAACGGTTTTAAAATGTAATCTCTAAGAAAATTAATAGCATTTTGTTTACGGGATTGGGTTTGACTTTGTCTTGTGTTTCGTAACGGTTATTTTAAGAATGTTTTTGTGTTTCTTTTTTTTTTATTTTTTAGCTGTGATGACGTGTAAGGTAACATTGGGATGGCTTAAGAGAGTAAAGGATTTATGATGAACTGTGACTGTATTTGTGAATTTATATATATAAATATATATAGTATTATTAACAAACTATTCCATTTGACCCAGTGTATGTTAGCGGTTAGAAAGGATGTTACATTTTTATATTAAACTTTTTTAACACGTGTTTCTCATTTGTTATAGATGTAGTCAATGCTTGTGGCGGTGAAGGTGATGGAGTTAGCACGATCCAACTACAGCGGTCTCTCTAACATCAAACAGTAAGAATTGTTACCACACATTATTTCATATAAAACGTATACAATAATCAATGAATAAATATTTTCAGTCGTTAATAGTGAAACTAAATATTGTATATCGAAAGAGAACCGCATAAATAAAATTTGTATGTGAAATACATACACAGATCGTGCTACAATGAAGCCAACAAGCGTTTTAAACAGAAAGAAGTGATAGTATCGGCAAAATTTAATTACATTTATTGAATTATTTTTGTTGCAGGGAAATACACAGCAAACCGTCCAAGGAGACCACGTATTTAAAGTGGTGATGACGTCACTAGAAACCATTACGTCGTCAAACACTGCTGAAGGATTCAACAATGTTACGTCACAGTATTCGTGCCTCCCTCGCTAACGCTGCCAGAATGGGAAAATGCAATTATATTAAAACATTTTATCAATTTAATGTATCAAATTGGATAAATATTAAAGAAGAACATTAAAAGTATCAATTCTAAACTATATATGTATTTAAAAACATATTAAGCAATTGCAAACAGTAAATTACTCCATTTTAAATAAAAAAATATACATTCTGGTGATTTTGTAAATAGTATTTATTAGAATAAGCGATGGTAGCATTTAAACATTTTAACCGCTTTAGCTATATTATAATGTAATATAATATTT